>VZTJ01002324.1:1840-19073 GCA_013397795.1 Orthonyx spaldingii | reverse complement strand
GGGGGAGAGAGCGAAGAAACAGCAGAGCTTCTGCAATGAAGAAAGTTGACTGGTATCCAGAAAAATTTTCCATCCTCATTTGGACTTAGCTGTCTGAAATTAACATAGCCTTAACTGAATTCAAGCCTTAAATGGAGACCTTGTTTCCTTTCTCTGTATGGACAAGCCAAGGTGGGTAGAATTGCAGCGTGCGATGGTTCTGGGTGCTGACTGAATTTGTGGAAACAGACCTGTGTCTCTGGGGCCCCACATCATTCATCCTCTTTGAAACACTCTGGGCTGCTCTGACTACTGGGAACTAACCGAGTTTTCTCTTTGTAGAGTTCAGTGCAGATCACATTTGAAGAGGGTCCTCAGTTACCACAAGCTGCAAATATAAGTTGTGTGACATGCAAGGGACAGTCGGACCACAACATGGTAAGGCTTTGCTGTTCTGAATGTCCAGTGTGGGGTTTCTGCATTGGTGGTGTGTTCTACTGCTGAGGCCTTTGTGATGGAGGTGGTGGAAACAGGGAGGTTTTGGGTGAGGTCTGTTGAGTTTGGAGGCTCTGGAACTGCCCATCGTCGAGGTCTGTGAGGGAAGATGTGTTGGTGGAGCTGGGGTGTATGAATGCTGAACCCAAACATCAGGGTCCTACAGTGGAGAGCAGAAGAGAGCTCTTGTCACAGTACAGGGTCTGAAGTGGCAGGTTTGCAGCGTGGAACTTGGTGAGAATAACACGGTTTTCTCTTGCAGGGATACAAACTCATCTTTTCTTTTTAGGTGCTGTGCTGCCATCTGTCAACTGAAGCTGTGAAATTCCCTGTCTCTGTTACTCAGCAGTCCCCGGTTGCTGTTTCTGTGGACACCTATCATGTCACTTTGGCTGTGCTGCAGGCTCAGGTAAGGGTTATAAGAAGTTAGACATTGACCTTATTTCTTCATCTAATCCCACACTGATCGAGGAAGGAGGACCTGATTCAGTGCAAATAAAGGCCTTGTTGGGCTGGAAGAAGCAGTGTGTGGTCACTGACATTTGGTGAGGTGGCAAATATTCCCCATCTGCATGCCGACTCTTGTTTTCTGAGTTTTCCTCTGAAGATTTTGGCTATGAAACATAGCTGTAAGAAATTCTAGAGAGTTTTGAGACATGGCAGCATTCTATACTGTGTTTTTAAGTGAGTATTTAAGAAGCGAGAAGTCCAGAGAATTCAATTTCCCTCATGGCATAATGGAAAGGGAAACATATGTCCTGTGGATTTGTAAAAGTGTGGTGTCCTGGTTGTGGGTGTGAAAAAGAAATCGATGGTGAAGAGTAGTTTGCTTGTCAGTTCCCCTTATTACATTCACAAGAGCACGATACAGCTTTTTTGTGTGTTGAATATCAGAGATGCTTCTTCCAGCAAAGAAGCTCTGAAATCACAATGGGTGGTAACTCCACAGTTACTTTCTGGCTAGGTTTGATTCTCTGGAACGTGGTTTTGTTTCTGTCGTGATGAAGGATGTGATGCTGGAGATGGTATCTTGCTTGGAGGTGGTGTGCTCATATGTGCACCAAAAAAAAGAAATTAAAGAAATAGACATGGCAAAATTAGAAGTAACTCAGTGGTAGCAGAAACCAATCCCATACTGTTGCAGGTATTGCAGTTTGAAGGTTGTTCGGGAACCCTTTTTCTCTCAAAAGCTTTATTATAATTTTCAGCCTACTTTTATCAGGTCATTCCAGTGTGATTTTGTGCTTCTGTTCTGTGGTCATTTAAACAGTCCTCTCTCTTTAGCATGTAGAGTGCCTGCTGCCAATCTAGTTATGGGCAGCAACTGCAGTTACTTTTCATCTCTGAAAGGTCACCTTTATCATATCTCATCCAATTACTCTCCTACTCACTGGCATTTTCTAGGTCTCCTTGTCTGCACCTGCTGAAGTTTTGGGTTGATCGTTTGTGTAAGGAATTGCATGTGGTATTCTAATTGAGGTCTTACTGCTGCTGCTTTATGAAATGCTGGTTAGATTACCACATGCCTGCCTGTGTTTTGGAATACTTCAAGTATGGTGTTCCCAGTCGTGCCCTGTGTATTCTGCACACCTCTTGTATGTTCTTACCTGGCTACCGTGTCTCATATCTGTTGCTTTTGTCCAATGGCCTTCTGTGTTGTCGATAAATGTCAACCTGGCAATTGAGAGCTATGTTGACTTTCATTACCCTGTTTTTACTAGAGCTTTCAGGTCAGGGGTTCTTTCTCTGTGGTTCTGCCTCTGTCACATTAATGATACTTTTATGTGTACATGAGTGTGCAACTTTTCAACTTCAGCTAAACTACAGGATGGAGTACAGTCTGGTTTGTAGTTGCAGACTGTTGGTGACCTGGATGGGTCTTCAACCTGAGGATCATCTCCTAGAGATGCATTGCTAGCTTATAAATGGTTGTACTTACATTTGGCAATGGTTAATTGATGTAGCTCAGTAAATATCCTGTGTATTGGTGCCTAGTTGGGCACTTTTGGATTGTACTGCAGGCTTTTTCTTCAGTAAAAGAAATAATGGATCATTTTTCCCTCTGATGGTGCCAGGGCATCCAACAGCAGTGAGGAAGCCAGATCTCACTATGGAGCAATGAGGCTTCTGCAATTGCTTCATCCTGTAGGCCTGGGAGCACTTCTGTTCTTATGTTCTGTTTTTTACTGTTGCACTGATATGAGGGCCTTTCAATTGCTGAATTTGGAATGGGGCAAAAATCACATAATGTAAACAGAAACTGTTTCTGACTATGGATATTTGTCCTGGGGCAGGTGGAGATCCACTTGGAGGAAATACAGAATGAGGGTCTCCTGGTGTCGTGGACATTCAAGGACAAACCAGACTTGGACCTTTTGGTTCTTCCACGACTTGAGCTTCCTGAGGTGAGTGGCTAACAGTGGGAGGCTGACTTGGAGGGGAGGAAGGAGCAGAAACAACTAAAAGGCAGGCTGCTGTGGAGGAGAAAGGTTGACAACTCACTGTCATGGCCCTTCAGGGCCATGGAGGGGATTCTTTCACCTTGGAATAGATACTAGCTCAGCAGTGTCAAAACAGCATCCTCAAGAGGGCTGAAGTGGTACTGGTATCTATTGAAGGCTTTCTGTCTATGTAGGTTCCTCCTGCTGTTGTCAGATGTAGAGCTGCAAAACAAGCTGGGTTGCTACTCTTTCTTTGTGTGAGGTGGTGTTTGTGTGTTGTTGTTCTGTTGGTTTGGTTTTGCTGCTTATGTTTGGTTGGGTTTTTAAAAAGACATTAATTAAGATTAATTAGGAGATTAATATGGGGAACCCATGGGTTAGAGGCTTAATGAACAGCATGTGGGTGTGCTTGCACTTCTGTGATCCAAATAGGTTGGTTGATTTGTTGTTTTATTGACACCTTTGTTGCTTTATCCCAAGTAGATATAGGAATTTGGCTGTTTTCCCAAAAGTGTGGTAGCACCATCTCCTGAGGTGGCGAGCATGTGACAAACTATAAAAGTTGTACTGTAAAAATTTATGCCAGATAGGCTGTAGATATAGAGGCTTAGCTTGTCTCATGCAGAAAGCTTGCATTTGCCTGCAGCTGCTACACGGAAGCTTTAAGCACTGAGGAGAGCAAGTATGGGATATGGGAAGAGTTTCTGGGAGATTATTACTGGGAAAATGACTGTGTAGCATATTAGAGGCTTGAGAGGCAGGTGGAACTGTAAATGTGTCCTTTTTTTATAACTTTCCTGCATTTCCTCTTGATTTGCGGAGAGAAGGATGAAGGGAGAGCGGATCTGTCCACTATAAAGGCTCTGATTGAGGATACCATTGTCAGCACGAAGCCAGCTATGACAGTGAATTTGATGGCCTGCACTGCTGGAGCCAGTGTGGTAAGGCACTCTCCTCATGTCATTCTTGTGCCTCAAACAGGCCCCAAGACATTTCTGAGGGCTGAGGCTCAGGCAGGAATCCAAGGGTTGAGCCTCACTTCTAGGTGACAACTGAATCCTGGTCTGCACTGTTATGGGAGTTTGGGTACAGCTACATGGCACATAGGGATAATTAGAAATTGCTCCCAAGGGCAACTCCTTCCACCTTTTTTCTTGAATGCTGATTTTTGGTCATGTACTTGTGAAGCTGGACTGCCTGAGGTACCTCTCTGTTTTGGCAGTCTCACTTGCTTTGAACACCAAGGCTCTGTCCAGGGCAGCCTTTGCAGGCATGGAATGGTCCGTGGTGTGTCATTGTCAGTTGACTGTCTGGTGGCCAGCAAGCTTGTTCTTGCCTGTCTCCGTTTCTGTCTGCCTTAAACTTCCCATGTGAAATAACATGAGGACCCACTGAAGGTCAATAGCTCGGGAAATCTGCAGCATCTCTTGATGGCTTTGTGGGTATTCCCCTGTGTTGGTGTGAGGAGCGACTTAATAGATACAAGGACGATGCGTCTTGCTGCTGTCTGCTGGCGAGTGAACGATAAAGGTATCGGTCTCGCTCTCGTCATTCCTCAGGTACCCAGCAATAAGTTGACTCAAGAGTCCCCGTCCGGGGTAGCAGCAGCCCCTCTGGGTTCTAAGCTGTTGCTCCGGAATCTTCGAGTGCTGAACTTGGGCTGCCAGGGGAAGGGAGGTAAGCGTGAAAACATTTCTGATCCACAGGGGCAAGTGTGCAGGTGGCGAGATTGGAGCGAGTGGATGTTTTGGGTGGGTTTGAATGGAAAAGAGGGGCGTGTGCCTGACAAACCACTGCCTCTTGTTGACGAATGCACATGTGCACTCTGTCTCTCTGTTGCAGGAGTTGGGGAGATACGCTGCGTGGCAGAGCTAGACAGCCCCCCGCAGCAGAAGTGGACGAGGCCGATGACAGGTGGCAGTGTTGGTGCTGCAGGAGAGATGGAGTGGAATGATGAGTTCTTTCTGTAAGTGTCTGTTCTCCTTTTGGCTGGCACACTGTAGGTGGACCAGCACAGTGTCTGGGTATGATTACCATGCTTCAGTAACTGATGTGCATGGTGCAGAGGTGAAGTCTGCACCACGGGACAGTGTCCGTTTGTGCTATCCCCGTGCTGGACTGCCGATTCTGGCAATTGGCCCCAGCTTGCATACGTATTTCTTGCTTCCCTGGGCACTCTGTATTTTAACTGGGTGGGTAGAAACACTGATTGTAGGAGCAGCAGGTGCAGTAGGGCTATAGCATAAACAGCTTTCCAGAGAGATTGCCCTTTCAACTTCCACTGGCAGCCTACACAGCTCTGCAGGGTACACGAACCAGAGTTCTCATGTGTGTAGTTTGGTGCTCTAGTCGAGTCCTTCACAGTAGTGCATGCTACTGAAACTTTGGAGAGTGTGATGAGGCATGTGAGATTTGAGGGAGGGAAGATCCAGAATGAGTTGTTTGCTCCATGGCCGCTTAGAAATGAGTACCTAACACCAGCCCATCTTCGGTTTCAACAGGGAGCTGGGACCTAGAAGCAAAGAACTGAAACTACAGGTGCTGGCGGACAGCGACGGAGGAGGAAGTGAGTAAGGGCAGCCATAAGATGGGTTATAAGACAGGGAGGCAGAAGTGCCTGAGGGACTTACTGTGCTTTAAGCTTCATGGTAGTTCTGCATCGGTACAACATGTGATGAATTCTGCAAAGGATTTTCAATATTTAGCTTTATGTGACCTTCTGACTGTGTGAAGTAACTCTGGGTTCTGTTCTTCTTACCGA
Source organism: Orthonyx spaldingii (assembly GCA_013397795.1). NCBI lineage: Eukaryota > Metazoa > Chordata > Aves > Passeriformes > Orthonychidae > Orthonyx > Orthonyx spaldingii. Next base: position 13,397 of record VZTJ01002324.1, on the reverse strand, counting down.
AATGGTCTGGGTCTGACTTTGAATCAGGAGATTCCTGTGGCCCGCCCGTCTCCATTCTGAAGCAGGGAGAGACGTGGGATTTTCCCTCCTGTATATTAGGAGACCTTTGCATAACGCTCTTAACTGTTCATTTGTACTCAGTCAGGGACTAACTGCAGCATCTATTTTTGATGGAGGCTACACAATGGTCGCCTCTTTAAGGGAGTTGATTCCTGGATTGTTAAAGAGGAGTGGAGGAGCACTGTCTGCCTCTTCTCCCCCTTGAACCTGGAAGTTAGTGGAGTTGTGGGGATCTGCTGTGTTGGTCCATAGGGCTGTTTCCCAAAAGCAGGAGTTACCTTGGAGATGTCTAAGGTGCTGAGGTCATGTGAAGTGTTTCATTTTTACTCTTCCTTCTTGCAGATGTGCTGCTGGCATATGCCACACTTTTGATTGATTCTTTGGACAAACAACCATCTGGGAGACAGGTCTGCTCACTGGCCCCAGGAGCTGGACAGTCACTGGCAGCTGAAGCTACCATTACATTGGAGGTGAGCTCATGACCCCACAAGCTCTGCACACACGCATGCTTCGGAAGCGTTCATGATGTGAGCCTCTAGCTGGAGACAACGCATGTTTGGACGTGAGCTTGGCGCAGAGGGCTAGCAGACTGTTACGCCATGGAGGTGTGGGTGTCACCTGACCCTCGGTCCCTGAGCCTCCTGCTGTTGAACTGATACTGTATGGGGGATGTCTCCTTGGTACCCAGAGCCCCAGCTTTTGTTGCCCAAACATGCTTGCCTTTCCATCTGGGAAGAAGAGAGCCTTTCTGAGCAGTGCTTTACTCTTTATAGCTGCTGTTCCAGGAGTCTCCTGCATCTTTGAATGCTCAGCATGCCACATCTCTGCGAACCAGCATCACCCCCACTAAGAAGGTGGAGATGGACCGGACCATCATGCCCGATGGCACCATCGTGACTACTGTCACCACAATTCAGTCCCGGCCCAAGGCAGACTGCAAACTGGGTGAGGCTGCGCGGCAGCAGGTGTATTGTACAGGTGGCTGCTATGGCAGCACAGACTTAGCTGCAATATTCCCATGGCTGCTCATGAAGGCAGTAGCAAAACTGTTTAGCCATCACATCTGGTTATTGCAGGCTCACACTTTATGTATTGCTTCTGGTGTGTGTGTCAGAACACAGGCATCCTTGCTGTTCCTGTAGTGTCTTTGTGGCTGGCTGGAAACTCTTGTGTAGCCCTAGGGGAGAGAATTGATGCAGTTCCTGTTTCTGGGGGGAGGTGAGGGAGGGATGAGCCTCTCTCACACCCTTTTGGTGGTGGGAGGTCTAATGCATGCTGCCGCATAACCTCTGCGTGATGTCAGGCTAAGTGTTTAGAAACTTCTTCTAGTTTCTTCACTGCTGAAGAAGTTATGCTGAACATACTGAATGTGGAGCCAAAAGCATGTTGACCTTGCTTATTAGGGGTTGTTGCTGCTTGCAGTCTGGCATCCTGGTGAATGTGGTGCTAGATATTCCAAGAGGTGGGGCTGGGAAATGACACGAAAGAGGTATTGCTATGCATCTGGTTCACAGCACTGCAGCCCAGAAAGGCAACCACATCCTGGGCTGCATCAAAAGAAACGTGGTCAGCAGGTCAAGAGAGGTGATTCTGCCCCTCTGCTCTGCTCTTGTGAGATTCCGCCTTGAATACTGTATCCAGCCTTGCAGCCCCCCAACACATGAAAGATATGGACCTGTTGGAGTGAGTCCAGAGGAGGGCCACTAAGTTGGTCACATACCTGGAACACCTCCCTGTGAAGAAAGGCTGAGAGAGTTCGAGCTGTTCAGGCTGGAGAAGTGAAGGCTCTGGGGAGACATTATAGCAAGCAGCCTTCCAGTGCCTAAAAGGGGACTTACAAGGAGGCTGAAGAGGGATTTTCACAAGGGTATGCAGTGATAAGACAAGGCGGAATGCCTTTAAGCTGAAGGAGGGTAGATTTATATTAGCTGTTAAGAAGAAATTTTTCCCTCTGAGGGTGGTGAGGCACTGGCACAAGTGGCCCAGGGAAGCTGTAGCTGCCCCATCCCTGGAAGTGTTCAAGACCAGGCTGACCTGGGCCCTGAGCAACCTGGTCTAGTGGCAGGCTGGTTGGAACTAAGTGGTCTTTAAGGTCCGTTCCAATCCAAACCGTTCTGTGATTCTGATTTTTTCCCAGTAGGCTTCTTACTGCTTTGTTGCCAAAAAGCCTTAGAGAGTCAGCCTTGCAGGCTCTCTGAATGCTCACTTGAGGCTTTTTGAGGTTGTGTGTAGGGGGCACAATATGATAGCATAGTTGTATAAACTTCATCTGCACTTACTGGTATCTCTGTGTCTCTTTTGCTGTGAAGATTCACCATCGAGGTCACCTTCCAAGGTGGAAGTGACTGAAAATAAGACAACAGTGCTTTTGGAGACCGGCTGTCCTCATGGCCGCTTGCCCAGTGGTAGCTGTAAGTGCTTGGAAATTTGAGGAACTGTGTTCCTTAGCCTGTTTTAGAAAGTGTCAGTCTGAGTGTGGTTCCCTGAAATAGTTTACGTTTTCTGCTTCAGAGAATGTCCAAGTGCCTGAGTGAAGGTGGGGGCAGATGGCTGGTGGTGGGGTGTGGGCAGGTAAAAAACATTCCCCTTTGACTATCCAATCAGTGACTATGAGTGTTTCCTTGCTTGACAAGAATGTTCCAGGCTATCTGGACCCAAAGAACTTTGTTCACCCTGCACTTGGGGCTCTGATTGTGTCTGAAACAGAGCACTGCAGCCATTTTGACAGTTTGCTGTCAAAGCAAACTATTGGGAATCTTTGGAAGTCTTTATTGAGCAGGGAAGATATTTTAATGATATACCTGGTGGGAAATGAAACTTTTCAGGCACCTAAAAAAGCCAAGAGCTAGCTATAGAGAGCTTCCTTTGTTTGGTTTATTTGGACAAGTCTGTAATAAACTCTGGGTGGGGAGCTGCGTTCGTGTGCATGTAAGTTGCCTATTACAAGCATCATGGTCAGCAAGTGATCTTTTGCCTCTGCTGAAGGTTGCTACTCCAAGCATCGGTATTTTTCTTGTGCTCAGGGGATAGCCATATGCCCAATGGCTTGGATCCGGTGGCCGAGACGGCAATCAGGCAACTAACTGAGACGAACAACAAGACCACCAAGAAGACACCAACAAAACGTAGTACACTGATCATCTCAGGAGTGTCCAAGGTCTCTGGTAGTTAGGAGCTGCATTTCCAATCTGGGAGGTTGTTTTTAGGGATGCGTGTGTGAAACTAGCCTGTTCTGTAGGGACCAGTGTGGGAAGGTTCCAACACAGATGATGGGCTCATCAGAAGCCTTTTGCTGCTTCCCAGTGAGCCTTAAAAGGTATTTTGCCAGTCTGCAGGGCAGCCGCTAGTGGGAGTTCAGAACAGGCAGCTGCAGAAAGGGAGGTGGCTGCCATAGTTGGTTTTGAACCTTGTGGAGAATATAAGGAGTTCTCCTTGAACTTGGCTATGGGAGTGAGGGATGTGCAGCAGAATGCTTTGTAATTGGTCACGTTCCAGTATGTTTCAGCCAAAGAGTGACAGTTGTGCATTGGTGCTATCTAGCACCGATGCTCTGAACTGGGCCATCCATACGAAGGTGTAGATGGAAATAGGGAGATGAATGCAATTCTTTGGTCCTGTCTTCATATCTGTTTGCCCTTCTAATCCCCCTTCAGGTACCTATTGCTCAAGATGAAATGGCACTTTCTCTGGGTTATGCTGCATCCCTGGAGGCCACAGTGTATGGGGACTCTGAGGCAGAGGGCACTGCTGACCAGATGCACGATTCTATCGAATTGTCACGACCACTGGAAGCGTCGCCGTTGGGACAAAGGGACAGTCAGGAGCTGGATGAGACAACGCGATCAGACATCTCTGAAAGACCATCAGTGGAAGATGTTGAGTCTGAAACTGGCTCCACAGGAGCCCTTGAGACCAGGAGCTTGAAAGATCACAAAGGTAAGGATGAACTGTTAGATGGTAGCTAACATGAGCCTGTAACCTTAGCTGTACATAAGGACAAAGTGACATTCCAGTTCTCCACCTAAGCATGAGGTCTGCAGCCACCTTTCAGCATAGCAAAGAGCGTCTTCTGACGGAGCCTGCCTTTCTCATGTGATTGCCACTGGAGTGATTCCAAATGCCTCCATTTGTAGGTGTCTGATTCCTGTAGCCTTTAAAGTTTCTATGCTCTCTCAAATGGGAACCCTGTGCAGCTTATGTATTCCAGAGAACCCCTGGCCTCCAGGTCCACAGATCAGGCGCATGTCTGTAAATAATGATTCCTTCTCTGAATGTGGCCACCTGTGGTGTGGAAGTGGAGGCTGCCCAGCCATGTGAATTGTATGGGCCTTGATTGCCCTCCTTCTTTCTCTGTTCCTATCAAAGCAGCTAGTGCCTCTGACCTGTTGCACTGTAAGATATCCACACAAACTCGCTTCTTTTAAATGATAGAGTGGGCCTGCCCCAACCTAGCTGCTGTCCTGGCTTTTCCACACATTTGTCAGTTAGGTGGATGGTGCACCTTGGATTTTTCTGCTACTGACTTATGTAAAGAAATATAAATCAAAATCTTGATTACTCAGAATATTAGAGTGGGACAAATTTTGGAGAGTTGTACCCTGTTACAACCAGGTATGGTTTGAGCCATGGAGGCCCCTTTTTTGCATATCAGCGGGCAGAAAGGTGTGTGACTCAGATTCTCGAGAGACCTGGTGGGTGGAGAAGAGAGGGAAAATGGAAAGCAAACCCCCTCTGTAGGAAATACTGTTGTAGTGTTACATGGCGTGCAGGTTTTGGATGGGTCTTTCTGAGCTATTTGAGGTTGAGAGCAATTGGCATCTCCATCTTCTCCTGCTTGTGTGAGTCATAAGGAGCCATTGGCGTTATTTGCCTCCAGACTGGGCATGTCATGAAAACGCAGGCAGTTGTTCCAGGCGCTTGATGACAAAGTTAATCCATGTGCCCTTGAGACGGGCCAGTCTGAGAGGCCTTTTCCCTCTTGTATGTTCCTCTCAGGGTCTTCAGATTCAGATGTTCTCACTTGTTTTCCATTCATATGAGTCTTGACTTTCATATAAAATTCTGCGTCTTAAAGGTAGTTTATGCAGAGGGGACACAGGACGGAATGTTTAGTGAGGCAGCTTGTTGGCGTTGCAGTCTGTCATGAACTGAGACTTTGCCTTGTGTTTGGAAGCTGGAATTAGCCGACCTGCTGTGTACTTCTCAGTGCGGAAGAGGACTGCTGCATATCTGAGAATGGTTGGGTGTGTTACTTTCCCTGAAACTCACCAGTGCAGGATGCTATCATGGTTTCTGTCGCTTTCCTGTCTTTGCAGTTAGCTTTCTTCGGAGCGGTACCAAGCTCATCTTCCGGAGGAGGAGCAAGCAGAAGGAAGCGGGCCTGAGCCAGTCCCACGATGACTTGTCCAATGTCACTGCCAACTCCACCACCAGAAAGAAAACTGGTAGCTTCTCTCACCGCCTCATCAAACGCTTCTCCTTCAAGTCTAAGTCCAAACCCAAAGGCAGTGACAACACATCAGCAGGTGACAACTGAAGGAGGGAGAAGCCCATCAGAAAGATTTCTCAGAGGTCATTTTCTAGTCTCTTGTCTTCCCACTCCATGGTACCTGTGACTTGCAGTCCAGTTCTTTCCAATGTTGGCTGAGGGAAGACACCCCAGTGCTTTGGGGAGCAGAGGTGGCAAACCTGGGACTTAGGCTGTTTGGCTGCCTTGGCTTAGCCTTCTCTGATAGTTGCATCCCGCTGTGCTCTCCCAGAAAATCCAGGTGGCATGCTAATCCCCCTGGGGGTGCCAGGAGCTGCAGAAATGACTCCGTCTGTGTAGCCGTCTGGCATCATCAGGTGCCTCATGGAAATGGGGGGCAGGTCTCTCAAGTGGCAACCTTCAGAGTTAAGATCAAGAAACTACACTGGGTTAGCTACCTTGCCGAAAAGTGTGGGATGTAGCTTCACTCAGCTCTTCTAGTGAGAGAGAATGATGCAGTCACTGATGATCTAAACACAATTATTGCTTGTGCTTGGTGCAGAGGGCATAACCTGAGGTGCACTGCAGGGTGATGCATTCTTGTTCTGTGAGCTGTCAGAAGACAGCTGTCAGAGTTGCAGTCCTCCACCTGGCTCTGCTTTTGGAACAGTCTCTGGTTCAGACAGCACTGAGGAACCCCTGTTTTCTGTGCTATGTTGGTGAAGGAAGGAGTCTCTAAGAAGAAGTTTTAACCACCGCACAAGTTTTCATAGAAGCCTGAGCCCTCGCAAGAAAGCCTGGTCAGTGCTGTCAGTTCTGTCACCCTGTGCAGCCACCCTGTGATACAGCACTCCTTCTACATCTGTGTGCTTGAACAGGGAAGGGGCTATACTGAACGCATACACCAGAGCAGATCCCTTACTCTTGGAGGTGGTTGGGGATGTTGCCAAAGGGCTGCCAGGCTGTCTTCCAGACCTGCAAAGCATCCGGTCTCGTGCTCTCATGGTTCTCTTACCAAGAATTGGCACCATGCTAGGGATAGATGGCAATGAATAAGGCAAGGAATGTAGTGAAAGGCAGTCTGATGGGGAGCCTGAAGGCACATGGCAGAAAGAGGCAAGAGTTTGCATGTTTTCACTGGTGGGCTTCCTCTAGTAGAAGGAATCTTTCTGGATTGCATTTGGTATTTTCTTTCTTGCAAACACGATCCACCTTGTTCAAACAGAGGCCATTTCTGCAGTGGGTATTTGCAGAGAGAGAGGCATGCAGGGGAAAATAGAATCCTTGTGCAGGAGGAGACTGTCCTTCTAGAGAAACAGTTGTCTGGTCTCCCTGGCCCATGCACATCTTTCTTATAATATCCCCAGAAGTTCCCTTCAGATAGCGCGTAACAATGCTCTTTGGAGAAATGCTCATGCCTTGTCAACATGCCTGGTTTGAGAGAAAGCTGCTGCTCTCCTGTGGGTTGCAGAGTTAAGGAGGTGGGACAGAGGGGAGGAAAAACCCCACAGAAGAGCTATTTCCCAGGCCTAACAGGATTCTCTAGCTCTGCTCTTCTGTTAGAGTACCTCCTGTGGTGGTGTCTGTTGCCCTCCCTTATGCAGGATGCTACCAACTGAAAAAGCAGTTCTCCTGATGGCACGAGTAAAGCGTGTTTCTTGGAAGGACAAACTCTGATTTGCTGATACTGCTGCTGTGTGCCATTTCCAAAGAAGTGTTTGGTATGCTGCTGCAAAATGATTTACAGGCAGCTGTTTCTTGTATGTTTGTGCAGGTAGGGAAGGACAGAGTTACCAAGGGCTGGAATTGAAAGTGCCAGTGTGTGCTAGCAGTGTGTGCTCTTTGCTGTTTTCCTGCTGATTCCTCACATGATTGGGCATGTATGAATCTGAAAAATCGTATTGGTCCAGCTGGCTGACCAGGAACCTCTGTATCTGTTTGGTCTGGGAGTTTTGTCATCCCCAAGCTCTGTCTTGTCTTTTATCCTTTGTTTCTTTCCTTGTCCACATGGTACTGTGGCTTTGTTTGCATTTCCATGCACTATGGATGTCAGAGAACCTACTGTTTCTCACTGAAGATCATATTCCTTGATGCGAGTGACTCAGTTGTGCTACAGTGCTAGTGGAACTTGGTCATTTGTAGCTTGCTTGTAGCAATCCAGCCACCAGTTTCACATAGTCTTCTTTTGCAGGGTTGGTGCCATGCTGTCACATGCGGTGCTGTCCTTCTCAGGCACACCCTTGTACCCAAAGTCTCAGAGTTTGGTTGCAGTTTGGCATTCTCTCTTGCACCATCCCTTCTGTGACTTGTAGCTATGACAGTACTTTATGTTCCATTTTTGGATTTTATGTATTCATTTTAACTCCATTTCAAGGTACTAAACCGTGAAGAATTGAACCCAGACAGCACCACTTCTCTAGTGGGATGCTGTGAAGCCTTGTATTAGAAATGCTGGTTTGAATGGAAGAGCCTGCAATTCCTCAGTTGTGAGTTCATCAAGGACCTGCTGCGAGTCTCATTTGATAGTCCTATATTCCTTTCTTCAAACTGTAAGAGCAGCTTGAGCTGCCTTGGTGTGGAATGGCTGGAGGTGAACACCGCGGGTCACCACTGTTCTTCAGAGTCAGGGATCTGAGGCTCGTGTACACGAGGGCTGTGAGGGCTAGCCAGTGTTGTTCTTGCAACTTAGAGTGGAGGCAGGAAAGGCAAGGTTTGTGTCTGACAAACACATACCTAGATTCTTGACCAGCGTATTTTGGTCTGGCTTGGAGGAGGAGGAGGTGATAGGAAAGGGAGTAAAATGGAAGCTCAAGTTCCTCACTGGGCCTGGGGAAACTTTCTAGCCACTTGCTGCTTTAAGAAACCTCTTTTGTATTTAATCTCCATTTGTGTTTCTGGCTTTAGGACAGAAGAAATGCTATTTGAAATCTACTTTCCCTGTTTAACTTCTTCCAGATACCTGTGCCCTCACCTTGGTGCTGCTGTGGACTCTGGCATTTCATAATGCCTGGGATGACAGAGCAATGCCATGAATGGCGCACGCCACCATCAAACTTTTTAAGCTTGAATGATCTGCAGTTGGCAGATTGTTGTCTCAGGGTAGGCTCACTATTTGCACCTTGTGAAGTTGATCCTTGACCAAGTATATGGTGGAAGAGGAACAGCAGAGTGGTGGGCTTGAATGCATGGAGGCTTCTGAAGGAGTTCAACCTGCATATGAGGGCCTGCATTCCAAATGCTGTGTTTTGCTACTGACTGCACAAGCAGGAACAGTGACTTGTAAATGAAGCCAAAGTAGGCATTTTGTTGGGATTCTTTTGGTTTGCTTGAGAGTTTTTTGGTTTGTTGGGGGTTCTTTGTTTGTGGGTTTTGTGTGGTTTTGTTTTTGTGGGGTTTTTTTTGTTTGTTTTTTTTTGTTTGTTTGGGTTTTTTTTCTATTTAGGCTGAGCAGATTTACTAGAATTTACCTATGCTGTGTGGTTGTGCTTCTCTGCAGAAAACAGATTGATGCTAGCTGTAAGCTGTAAGTATGTTTACAGCTGGATACCTCTGTCTGGATACCTCTTCTCCCTATGCTTTGGCAAGGCTTTTTAAGAGTCTCATCATCAAAAAAGCCCTTGGTGTTGGCCCATGAGAGATATCCTCTTGAGTTGGTGGAAAACGGACACAGGAAAAAAAGAAGGGAACCTCAAAACCTCAGTGTTCTGAGGGTGCCATTAGCATGCTGGATGTCTGAGGTGAGAGGGTGCATGAATGTATATTTGCACATGCTTGTAATTACAGCACACTCTGCAAATGCCTATACTGCTAATGGTGCAAAGTGACTGAGGAGGACAGTGCCGATAGGTGGGACAGGAGAGTAGCCCTACCAGCTTCTGTGGTATTCATATCCATTTCTTGCACAGACCTCTGCAGGGGCAGACCTGAGCAAGCAAGTCCAACTCCTGTCCCTGTAAGCACCCTCATGCTGCTTATATAGTTGAGGGTGGGGTTTAGGCAGCTTGACTGAAATGGGGAAGAGCAAGGGAAGACTACTTGGGTGGAGAGCAAGTTCAGTGGAGAGGAATATAATGAAAACTTCTTCAAACTGATATAATAGCACCACAGACACATGCTGTTTCTAGACTAGAACTGGGCACATGGCAAATGTTTCTGTTATATTTTTTTGCTTTAGCAATGCAATAGCTTCTCTTGGGTCACTTGTTGCTAAACCTACAGAGAAGTAATTTCTGGGTAGCTATGGAGATGCTTGAGTGAAGGGTTGTTGTTTGTGGTCTTTTTGCATTGTTCTCTCCACCCTGCCTCCCCTACTGCAAAGTCATGGTGAGTCTCAGGGTGGTCAAACTTCTGGCAAAGGTGTGCTTCTAATATTGCAGCTCCTTCTACAGGCATGACTGCTCCACATCACCTTTCCTTGCTTGTAAGATACTGGACCAAATACCCACATGGAATTTGAATTAGCGCCCCTCCTTGTGTGTACTCTTTTGTACTTTGATGCTCTCTGTCTGGGTGGATTTTGACCCCAGATGGTTCAGGTGGGAAAGAATTGGAACTTTGTAGCTGATAATGAAAATAAAACTACTTATGACTAAATGAAGTTCTTGCACCTTTATAAATCTTGAAGAATTCTATTGCTGTGTAATGGCTGAATCTGTTAACTTATTAAACCACGTGAAAATCAAAACCGGAGTCTGACTTCATATCTGGTGTAGTACTGTGAGTTTCCCTCCAACCTGTGTCTGTCTCCCCTAAATTCTCCCACTCAAATGATGGCAAGCTGTGTATACCCATGTAAGGGTCTGTAACACCCCAAAACATTTAAATGTAAGGGGGTAAACTGAGATTCCTTTACTCTGGGTTGGTGCAGTGATTTAGAGACACAGACCATGCTGGTTTTATTACAATAACCACCAGTATTTATAGTTCACTAACTTCTGCACAAAATATTCCACTTGTCCTTGTTCTCTTAGTAACATAATCTTTATCAAGTCTTTGCTAACTTCCTATACTGACAGAGCGGCGTCCTTGCGGTGTTCTTTTCTTTCCATCCTCACTTTTTGTTCTTTTTACCTCTCCCACGCCTTCTGGTGTACCAGGACCAGAAGGTCAGCACTGCTGCTTCTCAACTCTGTTACGCTCTCAGCTGCTGTAGCTGTCTGGTTTCCCATAGGCTGCTGCATAGGAGAAATACCTGCAGTGGAGGAGAAGGCGTAGGATATGAGAGGGGTTAGGCGGGGTCCTCACAAAAAAGGGAGGTTACAGCCCAAAAATGCTTGAACGTTTAGGGGGTCTGTTTGTCCAAAAAAATACAAAAAACTAGCATTTCTTTTTATATATATAAAAATAGTAATTTTTGTTACAATTGACTTCAAAATACAAGCCCGTATCTACTACATTACGTACAGGATCTTAGAGTATAAGAAATTCTAAATATAGATATACAGGGTTTAAAAATGCAAATATTACTTTTGTATATATAAATTAAACAATAAAGGTCTTGAAAATGGAAGAAAATATCTCTGTAAAGGCAACAGAAATAGCTCTGAGCATTCGTTTTTTTTCTATCTCAGCGTAATGGAGTCCAAGATCTCGGGAACTAGGAGGGACTGGGATGAGCTGGGATGAGCTGGGGAAGGTTTCGGAGGCCTGAGGAGGGAACTGGGAGTAACTGCGAGACACTGAGATGGGCTGGGATGAACTGGGGAAGGTCCAGGAGGCCTTAGGGAGGAACTGGGAGAGATTGGGATGAACCAGACGGCGTTTGCGTTGTGCTGAGGGTGGGGCCTTACGCAAATTCCCCAAATTCCCGAATTTTGAGGGGAAATCATGAATTTGCAGGAGGGGAAATCTCCAATTTTTGGAAGGATCCCAAATTCCTGAGGGAACGGCCCCAAATTCTGGGGGGGTGTCCCAAATTCCCAGGGAAAGCCACAAATTCCAGAGGGGATCCCAAAATTCCCAAGGGAAGGGCCCCGAATTTGGGAGAAAATCCCAAATTTTCAGGGAGGACCCCGAATTTTTTGGGATTCC
>VZTJ01002321.1:2696569-2782255 GCA_013397795.1 Orthonyx spaldingii | reverse complement strand
CGCCCGCCCTCCGCGCCCGCCCCGGCCTCGCTACCCACCTGCGGCCCGGCCCCGGCCCGGTCTCGGCCGGCTCCCCTCGGCTCCGCTCCTGGCGGCGGCCACGGCGGCGGAACCCCCGCCCGGCGGGCGCTCGGCGCCCACAGCGCCCCTGGCGCTCCGGAGGGACCGCAGCGGGCGGGGCGGAGGCGGGAGGGGAGGGGCTGCCATTGCAGGATCACAGAATCAACCAGGTTGGGAGAAATGTGAGATCATCGAGCCCAGGCTATGACCGAACACCATCTCAACTAGACTGTGGCACTGAGTACCACCACCAGTCTTTCCTTTAACAGCTCCAGGAAAGGTGATTCCACCACCTTCCCGGTCTGTCTATTCCAATATCTAATCACCCTTTCTGTAGAGAAATTCCTCCTACCAGCCCNCTTTCTGTAGAGAAATCCCTCCTACCAGCCAACCCAAATCTCCCCTGGCACAGCTTGATGTTTCGTCCTTTTGTCATGTCACTGGTTGCCTGGGAAGAGGCCTATCCCCACCTGGCTACAGCCTCATTGTGGGGAGTTGTAGAGAGTGACAAGGTCCCAAGCCTCCTTTTCTCCAGGCTAAACACCCCCAGCTCCCTCAGCTTCTCATCATAGGACTTTTACTACAAACTCTTCACCAGCTCCGTTGCCCTTTACTCCAGACATGCTCCAGCACCTTCTTGAAGTGAGTGGCCCAGAACCGAACACAGGACTCGATGTGTGGCCTCACAAGTGCAGAGGGACGATGACTTCCCTAGTCCTGATGGCCACACTATTCTTGATTCAAGCTAGAAGCGCTCAAATTGGCCCCCGGCCTCCCCCCATCCCTGGTGAGTGGCCCAGAACCGCCACCTCTGAACTGCCAGCCAGTAACCTTTTACAAGACACCTTTTTAAAACAAATAGTTTTATTTTAAAATAACAAAACAACCAAAAAAGTGCAGATCACTTGTTTCTGCCCTTTCCCTTTGCTCCCAGCTACAGCCCTGGCCACATCATCCCACACTGCCCTGCAGCATCCGTCATTCCTTCTTTGGGCAGCCTGGAAGTGCCTCATGTCCCTTGTGAAGGTGTCCTTGAAACAGCCCCATGGGTTTGCAGCAGGGTTGAGGCCCTGCCAGAAGGTGAGAGGCAAAGACTCAAAAGAAACAGAGCAATCCAGCCCAGGACTGCTGAGGAAACCAGGCAAAGTCCAGAGAGGCCTGGGGGGTCCTTACACTGCTTTCCTGGCAACAAGGGAGGAAGAAGACAAAAGCTCACTGCAGAGCACCCTGGTTGATCATACCATCCAGTATTTATCCCAAACAACAGCAGCTGCTCCCAGGCAAGACGTGGGGAATTTTCCTGGCTGAGATGGGTAAGGCGGCTCCGTGCCTCCATTCCCACAGCACCTTTGGCTGATTTCCTAATGCATCCTCTGGCTGGAGAAGCGGCAGGGAAGGGTGGCGAGCTGAACAGACGGGATGGGAAGCTAATGCTGCCACCTCCTCCACTTTCAGCCTGGGAGAATCTAAAACCCAGGGAAGACCCATGCCCTAAGTTTTTTAACCCCCTTCCAAGCCAGGAGATGGGGCAGGATCTTCCTGTCCTCTCTAAAAGAGGAAACCACAGCACAGTAAAGGAGCAAGGTGTCAGGCATAATGGCAGAAGCAGGGATCCAGAGCTTGGTCTTCTGGCATCTCCCATGCTCTTTCTTCAGCCCTGCAGACAAATGCTCGGCAAGACAGTATGGCAACAGGGCACCAGGCTGGGATCCCCCAGCCTCAGCCCAGAGTGGCAGGAAGGCTCTGCAAGTGGGGAAGGCCCTGTGCTCCTGCTCACCTTCTGCGGTGTGAAGGACCTGAGGGAGCAGGCAGACTGGGGAAACCCCTGTAGCCCTGGTGTCCCCAAGTCCCCACAGTGATGCGCAGCCTCCTGATGCTGTGGGGTGTGGGGTGGGTTAGATCACATGAGACCTCTGGTGCCAACAGCAACAAAAAACATTTATTAGAGTGAGTGTTGACTCTCCTCACCCCACACTTATTCTGATGGGGTGCCAAAGGATGCTCTGTCTGGCCTACAGTGTGAAAATGAGTCCTTTCCTGCTCCTTCTCTGTGTTATGCTGGAGATCCCCACAAGTCAGACCCATGGCAGGGAGGGGAAATTCAGTCCTGCTGCAGTGCACAGTTACTAAAAGAAAAGCCTCCCTTGTGTAGTGCTCATAATGCCACGTTCTTCCATCTGGGAAGGCAGCCTGAGGCAAACAAAACTTTTCCAAAGAGGGGAGGGGCAGTGGGATAAGTCTCCCAAAGTGTCTCTGCTCCCACTGAACTGCAGGCAGGCAAGATTCTAGTGGGTAGCAGCACAGAGCAAAGAGGCAGCCCGACGGGCCAAAGGAGTCCATCTGCTCATTCAGAGCACACAACAGGCTTCCCTGAGATCTTCAGGTCATCGAAGGGCAGCAAGGCGAGGAGCTGCAAAGACCAAGGGTATGGACATGTAAGCATCCAGAGTTGTGTCTCCACCGAGCCGGGGTAAGGGCCCAAACCTTCCCCCCACCCAGTCCTGTAGCCTCCCATCTCCCCAGGGAAGTGCTAAGAAACCCTGCCTGGGCTTTTCCTAGGGCTTGAGGCAAAAGGCAGTTACCCCACACACCACAGAGCCAATGCCTACAATCTATAGAGAATGATAGGAACAGCTAGAAACTCCTCCTAGGAGGTCCCCTCTAATCATCCAACTCCTGCACCCCCTGACACATTTGCAGAGCCACAGGCCTCCCCTCACAGAGACTCACATCGTCATTGCCATCAGCCAGGTCCTGAGCTGTCTCATTCTCCATGTTCCTCAGCAGGGTGTCAGCCCCAGAGTGTGAGAGGATGGCGGCGATGGCAGCATCCTTGCGGCCCACGGCCAGGTGGAGTGGAGTGCACCCGTTGTACATCTGGGCATCCACATACGCCCCATTGCGCAGCAGGAACTGGACAGCCCTGCGGTTGTGGCATTCCACAGCCAGGTGCAATGGGGTCTTCCCGCTCGTGCCCTCCTGCAACCCACAGATCACAAGGGTGTGGGTGGGGGGTCCCCTCAGCTGGGCCCCGCGGCACCCACCCACACCCCTTTGACTAGGTGCAGAGGGCAGTCCCCACCCTGACTGCTGTCACAGAACCCACCAACCTCTCAAGGACCTTACTCTCTGCTCCCTCAGAATTCAGTGTCCCCAGGCCTCACAGCAGTGCCTGCCCCAGGGCTGAAGGGAGTGCCCAAGGGAGAGACCCACCATCCCAGCCTTTACAAACCATCACACCATGCTCAGTCTTACCCGAACATCGATGTTGGCACCACTCTCCAGCAGTAGAGACATCATTGGGATGTTCCCTTTCAAGGTACTGATGTGCAGACAGGCCAAGCCTGTGATGGCGAGGCAGAAGAGAGAGCCACAATCAGCCCAGACCATCCTGGGGCACACCAGTCCCAGCCCCATTCCCATTCTGCTGTGCTCCTGGATCTCTGCATACACATCTCATGGTCTCTGCCCTAATCTGGCCACCAGCTCTGCCACTGGGCTGCCCCCAGGTCTCACCTTGCCAGTTCTGGAGCTGCAGGTCCTGGTGGTGCCCATGGGGCTGAGTCGTGCCGTCCGGTGTGGCTGTGCCCTCCAGCAGCTGCTGGGCACACTGCAGGTGCTGCTGCTCACAGGCCAAGTGCAGCGGGGTGTTGCCATTGCGGTCCTGCAGCCCAGGGTTCACTCCCTTGTGGATCAGTGCCTGGATCACGCTGGGCTGCTCCAGGTACACAGCAAGGTGAAGTGGGGTCTGGAGAGAAATTAGGAAAGGGGAGGATGCCCCGCAGGACATCAGGTGTGATGAGCCCCAGCAGTCTCCAGGAGCTAGCCTGGCAGCATGGGCTGACTGCCACACAGGAGACCCCCATCCCTGTGCTGAGGTTACGTGTGGCTGACTCTGGTGGGCTTGCTGTTCCCCTGCACCTCAGCTCAGGGATCACCCGTGGAGACAGATCTCAATCTCCCAAGTTACCCACCCTGCCACACTCAAACCATGCCTCTTCCCACCTTCCATGGCTGTCTGTAATGTCCTGGGGCCTTGCCAAGGAACCCTTCGCCCCACAGTGCTGGGAGGTGTCACACTTCTCTCTCAGGGTATCTCCACCTCCATTCTTCCCCTCCCTGCAAAGAGGCTGCTCACATGGGACCTTCATCACACTCAGGAGCAAGCAGGTGTGGGGTCCCGGGGAAAGGGCAGATGGATTGGGCATCTATCCAGGGAACAGCCTGTGGCATTTCTCTTCCCCCCATCTTCTGCCTATCACAATGGCATACCTGGAAAAGATCATTTTGGATCTCCAGCACCTCCCTGGGTAGCTGAGCGATGCAGCAAAGTGCTACAGCTGGGACACAGTGAATAATGGCCAGATGAACCAACCTACAGAGCGGATAATGGTGACAGGAGAGAAAAAAAAAAGTAAGTCCTGAGTGCCATGCTCAGGAGAGGAGATCCTTCCCTGCTGCATGAAGCAACAATTTCCCTGCCTCCGCCAGTCTCCTTCCCTTCAGCTTGGATCTCCTCCATCCTGCCCTCTCCCTGGGGAAGTTCAGCAGAAGGCCAAGGCAGGAACATGGTCTGAGGCTCCACAGGGCAGTCCTTTACTCTGATCCCCATGGGGAACAGTCCCTCCTGTCCCTGCTAAGCAACACATGCTCCTCCCTCAGACCTCACAGCATGTGTAGTGTTTCAATCTGCCACTACCCAAAGCCAGGCCTCCAACTAGTGTAGGTCCAAAGAGCCTGGGATGTGTTTCCCAGAGTCCAACAGCTGGGTTTGCTGGCTGTGGAGGGAGGTCTGGGCTCTGGCAGCTGCCTGGGGAATTCCAGTTCCCTACTGCCAGCTGCACACTGTACTTCTGCTTTCCCCTCCGCAAAGGCAAACAGTCAAAGCTGGGCAAGAGCCCAGAGCTGGTCCAAGATCACCTGCATGGCACAGCCCCAAGCCAGCCAATGCGCTGGTCCACACCGATTTCCTCTTCTCTCCCCCACATCCTTCCCTTTTAGCAATGTCACGGCAGGGCTGGCATGCAGCCTGCCAGCACAGAGGGACACCAGAGATGCAGCTGTCAGACCTTGGTGGCCAGCAGGGAGCTCTGGTCCTCAGGACTGTGGTCCCCACAGCCACGGGGTGGCCAGGCACCTCAGAGTCCCCCAGCCCAAGGACAGGTTTTATTTCCAGACGGCCCCTGCACAGTCAGAAGAGAAGTGAGAACACAACAGAGGAGGGCCAAGAGGGAATTTCCAGTCTCTCAGGCCCCCTGCACTGAAGGGCCATAGTCCCATCACAGGGCAGCCTCCTCAGGCCAAACGTGGCCACCATGGTCAGCAGCTCCCACTCTGCAGAGCATGGCAGGCATGAGCTGAGCCTCCTGCTCCCTCCTCACCACTGCACTGAGGGCCTTGGGTGCCCTCTGTCTCTGGGCCTCTGTCAGGAATCAGCTCCAAACTGAAGGCTAGGCTCTGCCACCCATGCTGCTTTGATGGAGACTGACAGGGCCAAGAAATGGAGGGTGAGAGCTGTGCCAGCCCTGGCAAGACACCCCACTCTTCAGACAGCCCAGCTTTGGGATGCCACCTGCGATGTGAGGGATAGAGAGCATCCCTCCGCAGGCAGGAGGGCAACACCTGGCCCTAAAGCATTGCCGAAAAGAAGTGGGGCTGGTGCTGCCTTTTTGCCAGTTGCACCAGGGACATGAGTGTGCTGAGAAGCTCAGACGCCAGTTCCCAAAAATTGTCATTTATTGACCTCTTCCCAAGTGCTGCTTGATGATCAAGCCAGCATCTGGGACCCCAGGCATCTTCACCTGAAACCTGATTCTGAAGGCAAAACAAGGGCAGTTCCTCTCCACCCTGCTGCCAGGGGAGAGGCTGTGCCCAACAGGAGAGTCTTTGTCCCTGGGGAAGCCCCAGGTCATGCTGCAGCAGGGAATTCCCCACTGGAAGAGGAGGCCACCCACATTTGCTTGGCTCTGCACAGCCATGGGGTGACCCCTCACTGCCAGCACTCCCAGGGCAGGTGAGGGGGCTGCAAGCAGCGGCCATGTAGCCCCATGGGTCTGGTCACCTTCAGTGGACCATGGTGCAGAGGCACAGCTGAGGGGCCCAGCCCAGGAACAAGGCAACCAGCTGTAAGACTATACCTCCCCTCATCAGGCTTCTGCTCAGCCTAGCCTGGGTATGATCCGAGCAGGGAGATTCCCTGCTGGGTTTTGCATCAGGCCCCAGTCGCTGTGGCAGCACCTCTGCTGAGGTGTCCTTTGCACACTTGCAGGGACAGCCCCTGTTTCTCCAACCTGCTCCCAGGCACCATGTGCGGGAGGAGGCTGCAGGATCTGCCTTTTTCAGGTGCCGCAGAGTTAAAACTGCTCAGATAGGGGACTTTCCAGGGCAATTCAGCTTGAACTTTAAACCACTGGTGCTTTCGCTTTCCAGAGCCACGCTGGGCTCCCAGGGGAGAGAGCAGTGCTCACGGTTGTGTCCCACGGCAGACAGCCCTTGTGCCCCAGGAATCCCCCGGGCCCCTCTGTCACTACCCACACCACACTGCGCTGTCATGTGGGGACGAGTGGGGCAGTCACCCGGGGGAGGTGGAAACCCCCGAGCAGCCCTCTGCCACTGCCAGCACCTCACTTTTCCTGGCTTGGCTGTCTTTGCAGCTCAACAAGACAGTGGAGCAGCTCGGGGCTGGGCTGACACTGAGCTGGTTTGGGCATCCATGCTGCAGAGGCAACGGGGATGACCATCCTCCTGGCCGGAGCTCAGGCTTTCACTTTGCAGCTGGGATGTGCCTGCTTCGAAGGATTGCTTCCCCCCTCCCTCTTCCTTCTCCACCCGGGTGCAGCCTCCTCCTGAGCTTTCATTTCTGCATTCGTTCCCGCCTTTCCTCATTACCAGCCCTCAACTTCCTGAAATGGCTGCAAGAACCGGAGCTACTTGGGGGAATCATGACAAGGCCGGTGGGCCGGGAGTGCCCACCATGAGCACACGTGCACTGAGGCATTCTGTGCCAGGGGGCACTGCTGCCTAACAGGAATTGGGATTGTCTCCTGCTAACTCAGGAAACCAATGACACCCAGGAGACCTGAGGTGCCAGAGTCAGGGCATGGCGATGGAGAGACCCCCGCTGGCTGCCAGACACTGCTCCTCGCCCAGCCACAGCAGCGTGCCCTTGCCAGAACGAGCCCTCCACCCTGCCATGCTCAGATCCTTGCCCATCCCAGGCTGCCTGCACGTCTCTTCTCTGCTTTCCTCTACTTGCCTGTTCCCTCCTTCCCCACACTCTTGCCCACAGTGCTCCTGGCTGCAGCCACGGGGGTGGGTGTCCAGCAGGAACTGTCAGAAAGGGCAACGGGGAGTTTTGGAAAGGGCAAGGGATGGAGGAGCTATGGGCAAGGGAAACGTGGCAGGAGTACAGACTGCAGGATTCATTCTCAGCTTTTCCACTTGCTCACCAGCTCTGTCCTGGCATGAGGGGACTCAACACTGAATCACAAAGGCACAGGACATCCCTGGCACAAAGTGATCTACCCATCATCAGAGAGATAACCCTGGAGCAGAGAGGTTGGAGCTATCCCTGGGGATGTCCCTGGGACTGAACACGCCATGCCCAAAGTGGTCCTAGCTTAGGCACAGGAGAGCATCCATTTCCAACTTCTGAGTGACCTCATGTGTCCAGTAGGAAAAGTTGCCACACGTGAGGACTGGAGGCAGGAGAACAGGGTAAGGGGTGACACCCAGCTCTGACACACATCAGCAGAACTCACGAAGTCCCACTGGTTCTCTGGCTGTCCTTTTCCATATCTCTAGAAAAGGAGCTGACCATGCAGATCTTCCCATCTGTAGAGCAAAACACCTTGTCCTCAAAGCAGCCTCTCCCTTCACCATCTCACCCCAGAAGCACCTAAGTCAGGGGATCCAGCATTCTATTGAATTTGCTTTGACAAGTTTTTCTCCCTCTCTAGATAAGGTCCCTGTCTGCAGAAGGAACAGCTCATTCCCAGCTCTTTGTTTTGGCTGAGCGGAGCAGTAGGAAATCATGCGAACAATTCACACAAGAGAAACTTGTTCAGGGGAGGAAACGGGCCCAGCAGCAATAGAAGGGAGAGCAAGGGAGGAGGAAAACAGCAGGGGAATTCCACATTTACCCTGCTCTCCTGTTCCAGCCCTGTAACCTGCACTGCTAACCGCTTCCTCAGCCATCAGCATAAACCTCTGCCAGCGGGCTCAGCAAGCACAGCTCGATCCTGCCCTGCAACCCTGAACCAGCCCAGCCTGGCTCCCTTCCTTCCTCCCCACATACCAATGCAATGCTGCGCTGCTCCACAAAGCTGTTCCAGCTGCCCTCTTGCAGCTCCAGGGGAGCGATGGATCTCAGCTGCCTCATCCCATGTTCTGTGTTCCTGCCCTGCAGGTTGCTTCACCCCTTCCCTGGGAAGGGCACAGGGAATTGAATTTGAGTGGAGAGGTGGTTGGGATGGGGCTGGAGGTAGGTTGTGGCTAGAGGGATGCAAAGCCCGTTCAGCCACTTTGAGTTCAGCATTCCTACTCTCCAGTCTGGGCAGCAGCTGCTTCCCAGCCTGCTGCTCCTGGGGCCAGAGTGAGGAACCGACAGGTGAGCAGAGGAGACAGTCTCACCTTTCCTGGGGTGCTCTGCAGAGGGTCTGGTCTGAGTGCTTGGGGATGAGGGGTGCTGGAGGCTGACTGCAGGTGAGGCATTGCAGGAGGGCTGTGGGCACCTCGTTTTTCAGTGAAGTGGGGACAAGAAGGTACCCTGACCCTGGTCTCCCACCCTCTAGACTCTGCACCCACACATTTGAGAATTTTGCTCCACGTCTGAGCAGATGGTGGGTCTGGAATTGCAGAAGCACTAAATATCAGATGCACGTGGGCTGCTCCCTGTAAAACAAGGGGCCTGTCCCATACTACCATCTATGCACAGATGGGCCAAGCCAGAACACAGGTCAGCCCACCCTAGCAGAGGCCAGTCCCCATCAGAGAAGCATGATGAACAATTTCAATAAAAGCAGCAAACATCCCAAAAAGTCCATTGACTGTGGTAAATCAATTTCAAACAGAACAAACTCACATCTCAGTCCTTGGGAGGCAAATATGTTCTACAGTTTCTGTACACAAAGAGATATCTCAAGGTCAGAAGAGCCTCTTACAAAAGGAAAGTGCCTGGACTTTGCCAGAGCCTGTACAACACACCCTAGCAATCATTTACAACCCCACAGGTATCCTCACTATCTCAGGATTTTCTTCTGAGGCACGAGCCGTGGGTCTAAGATGCCTCAGGGTCCCCCTTCAGCCCTGTGTTTGCCTCAGTCAGAGGGGCTTCCCAACCCTGTGACACAGAGAGCATCCCACGCAGCTCATTGAGAGGCACGCAGTAACCACTCTCACAGCTCACATCCCACAACCTCTTCCTACACAGTCATGTCTGACTCCTCATTTATTCACATTATACTAAAAAAACCCAAACCCAAGCCAACAAAAAATAAATTTTTTTTTTGTTAAATGAGCTGAGCTCAACCCTTTCCCAGCAGCAGTCAAGCCTGCCAGCAGAGTGCAAGGACCTGAAGCCCTTCCCACCTTGACTGATCTGTTACAGCCAGGCTTCTGCATCCTAGGACATGGAAATTTCCAGCCATTCTTTCCCTTCCTCTGTGCTGAAGTTCCCTGTGTTTCTCCCCAGCTCCAAGGCAAACCTAGGCAGGCTGAAAGTTTGAAGAAACTTCCTCCAGGCCAGGCTGAAGTCATCCAAACAGGGAAAATAACCTCTTGCATGCACGATCTCAGAAGGCTGCCAGGACTTACCCACTTTACAACAAGGCTGCATGTGTGTGACCCCTGCAGCAGCCAGCAACTTCTGGGGCATCCCAAAGCAACTTGTGCAGAGCTGCCTGGCCTTGCTTGGAGGGACACCAAGCTCTCCCCTGTTTACCAAACTCATGAGCACACACAGGAAGAGCTGAGAGCTCAGGGACAGGGAGCTGGACACAGGAAATTCCCTTCTGTTTCCTGGCAGACCCATGTTAGGACTCACTTTCTCTTCTGCCCCACAATTGACAGCATGCTAGGGAATAACTCGGAATGGACTTGAATCCTGGCAATCAAGCAAGGAGGTTTCTGAAGACCGTCTGGTAAAACCAAGAGCAACCCCATCAACTATGGCCATCCCACTGCTGGGTAGCTGGCAACAGCCCAGCCCAGCAAAGCAGGGGGACTCCCAGCCTGACTAGCAACAAGGTGTGCTCTCTGCATCAGACTTCTTTAATCCTTCTCCTAAAACAGTCTCTCCAGTCCTCTGCTTCTTTTTCCTTCTTTCCCTTTCTTTTATCTTTGCTGTCACACTGTGAGCACTCCCCCAGGTACACAGGGGTTCAGCAACACCCCTGTACAGCAGGGCAAGCAGTGAGCAAGCTGCCACACTGGAGCAGACAGCCTGAATGGGGACCACCTTTATTCCCCTGCTCAGGGAAGATCTCCAGCCCAGGACTACATGACTTGGGAGGGTTATGACTGGCCCATGCCAGTGAATGGTTAGAAGTGGCTCTTGGCCCCTTCACGATGAGCCTTCATGCTAAAAAACAACCCGTGCAGGCAAGGGAAGTCCCTCCACTACCATCATGTGGAGAAGAGTGCAGAACATGAGCTCCCATGGGCCCTGATTTTACTCGAGTAACTGTCCCCAAGCCCTTGTTAAGGCATTTCAGCCCACGAGTCACTGGCACGTGATTTCTTATCAGCAGATGGGGCACCACTTGCCTCTGGTGGAAGGAGGAAGTCACCCTTCCTCTGCTCCCCTCCCTCCCTGAAACACACACCCAACCAAAACCACACAGTCCCATTTTCCATCTGAAGGAGGCCTAGGTCTCCCTCCTGTGATTGAGCTGGGGTCCCACGACCTTCACCCCTGCAGAGATGCTGCACTGTTTTGCGTAAGGAGCCCCATGCCGAAGACAGTCACCCTCCTGCAGAGGCACAGCCGCCAGCTTTTTCATCACCACGGCACCAGGCACCAATGGCACAAAGTGGTGTGTGGTCCAAGGACCAGCATGGGCAGAAAGGAAAACATGTTTTTAAGTTTAAGACAGACTATATAGTCCTAGAGAGAGGAAACTCTGCTTAACTTCACACACTGATCAATCAACTCTGCCTCTCCAGAGCTGGCAGAGGCTGACATCAGCCCAAGGAAATGGGGAGGTTTTCTCTTGTGCTGGAACAAAACATGTGATCCCTTCACACTCCATTTCACCTCAAAAGAGCTGGTCCCACACCCATCCTTTTCCCAGGATGCTGGAATTGCGCATCTGCCAGGTGAGGCTGGGAAGGACAGGGTTTCCTCAGTGAATCCTAACAAAGGCTGAGGTGGTCTGGAGGCTGGGGCACAACAATAAATCTTGCCTGCAGTCTGCTCAGTGGTAGCCAGGCCTACAGTTGGAAAGCCCCTCTCTTCACTTCCATGCAGAGCAGTCTCACCAGGACCCAAGTCAGCAGAAAAGGAGCTTGTTTACATGGAAAAGACAGATATTCGGAGTTCTGGGTCACAAGGAAAAGACAGATGTTTGGAGGAGACCATTTCAGCTTGAGTGCACAGGGTTTGTTCTCTACCTGCCCACGCAATAAGCAGGATACAGATCACTGCCCGAAGTGCACCCACCATCTTCCGCTTGCCATCCCACTCCTCGTGCTTGATTTCTCCTGCCCTCACAGCTGAGCCACTCTTTCTTGGGGACTAATGTACCAGTGCCTGATTACTGCAGCTCTGACTTCCCTGAGGCAGAGGGGCTGCCAGTGGCACGCGGAAGCCATAGAGAGGATGACATTTGGGCGAATAATTCCTGGAAGACAGCACCCATGCATTTCACTGGCCATCATACCCCCATCTTCCCTGTTAGCCAATTTCCTTCCTGCCACAGTGAGACTCCTTCTAACTTTGAGTGCAAGGAGAGACACTTTTAGCCCCATTCCTTCATCCTGCCTGCTTTGATGCTCCTCTCCTGTGGAGGCAGGCAGGGAGGTGTCCAAGGAGGATCCTGCTGACACTCCAACTGCCCAAGCACGTGCTCCTCACCTGTGCCTCCACCTCCTGTTCTTACCTCACAAGTGCCAGGCTGACAAACACAGGCACACCTTGAGATGGCACAGGTGGGTGAGCCTGAGGGAGCTATGGACAGTGAAGGTTTTTGTCAGATGTAGAGCCAAGACTTTTCGCAGCTCCCTTTGTGCAGTGCTCCTCTCAGCTCAGTACCAGCCAGGGCATCCGGGGAAACAGGAACTACTTGGCCAAAACCCCTGAACTTTTTGTATTTTCAAAATTACAATTACAGGAAAGTGTAGTTGCCTAAGTCTTCTGAAATATAATGATAGTATGATTTTAAATCTCTGCCTGGAGCTGTTTTGTGGCAGACATTCAAAAAAGGCACGCAAGGAAATGTGCTGCTGACAGAGATGAAAAGAAGAAAAGGAGATGGGTTTGTCTGGCTGGATGAAAGAGATGTAGCCTTTGGCCATCTCTCTGGGGACCTTCTGCCACTGGGTGAGCAATTGCACCATAGACTTCAGCATTACTGTCAGCCCTGACTTGTTTTCACATACAAACTGGTGCCAGTTCAATGAGTCGCTGGGTACTCACAGTCCCCGTTTGCATCAACCTGAGTGGTGGATGTTCAGCACTTCTAAATATAAATGCCACCTACCTCTGCCGCAGGGTCAGGAGGAGGGACGAGAATAGCGGAGGCACAAATCCACAGCCTCACCACTCCAACCACAAGAATAGTTTTGTTTCCCAGCAGTGGGAGTAGATCCCAAGAAAGCTGTCTCCTGCGTGGACACGGCGAGCCCAGAACTGCACAACCAGCAGACCTATTGCTCCCTCCCTTGCTCTTTACAGATTTCCTGTTCTGAACTGCATTGCGAGACAAAACAGAAGAGCAAAGGCAACCGTTTGGGGAGCTCTCTGAGAGCCTCTCCTGCCTACAGTAACCAAGGCACCACTGATTAATGTTTTCCTAGTTAATAAGGTGTTTGCATTAGGTCTCTCCAAGCAAGTCTGACAGGCAAAGAACTTCAACTACCAAACAAGACAGCCTCAAGCACTGAAAGCATCGCCAAGCAGTGCATCTATGGGGTTCACTAATAAAACAGCAAGCAAGGAGCCCTGGGCACACCATGACAGACAAGCCTAGGGGGAAGCGTTACTTTCACAGCTCTGATTAAAAGACGTCTGGCTCTCTCCATGGGCACCTTGGCTCTAGCATTACAGCTGGGAAAAGTGGAGAAGCTCCTCCATTCTGAGAAGCCACAGAATCAGCCTGTAGATAGGACAGGGATAGAAAGCCTGTCTGGGGAGTGTGGGAGGTTGGGTTTAGTCTAACTTTGCTTGCCATGAGACTTCCAGCCAATCCTCAGAACAGATCCCACAGTCAGCATTAATGAACTAATTAGCAGATGCACAGACTCCTTCCTAACAGGGAAGTAAACACTCAGGCTGTCTCCCAGCTCATCTTCAGCTTCGATCCAGATGTGCTCTGCCAGGCAAGGACAGAGTCTTCTTGCTGCTCCCGCTACTGAAGACATTTGCTTGCTCATGTCAGTGCCTCTTAGTTTCTCTTCCTCTTGCACTATTACTCAGTATTAAAGCCTGAGTTTGGGGCAAAGCTTTGCCCTCAGCTGTCAGAATGCTTTGCTCATGCTCTGTGTGTACACTCATGATGAAAATCTTCCATCGAGGGAATGTACAACAGGAAAAAACGCTGTGATTAGCTGAAGGTAATTACCAGAAGTCAAACCAAATAACTCTGGCGCGATGCCTCTGCCCTTGAGAGGGCATTAAGGATGTGGGAAGCCCCCCTTCATTAAGAGAAACACATGTCTTCGTCACAGAAGCTCAGGAGGGCAGCCCCACACTGGGGCGTGCGTCACAACTGTGTCAAAAGCTTCGGCTCTGCGGGCAAGTTCGCAAAGCAAGGCGATTCCCACCTGAGAACAAACAGTTCTTGGGTTGCTCAGTTGAGCAGCGTCTAACACAGCCATCACAAGGTCTTGCCCTGCATAGCCAATCTTGTTTCAGGACTTGCTTACGTGCTATCTCACGCAGCCAGGCCTTCCCCATTGTGGAGGAAACGTTGCATTCTCTGGGGAAGAGACAGTGGGGGGGGTTGATTTGCTCCCCCCTTTCTTCTAGTTGCTAGCAGCCCCATAGCAAGCGGAAGCTGGCTTCCTATGGTGGGTCCATCCTGTGCTATGTAGCCTGGGGTACATCTCTTCCTGCTCACCCTGCTGGACTTGGCTCAGATACCCCTCAGGTGGGTGAGAGGGGTCATCCACCCAAACCTACACCAGGATGCCAAGCATCCACGCGCACCAAGGCAAGGCGGAAGGCTCTTAGAACAGGGGCCCGGGGAGTCCTTCACAGCCCGGCTGAACGGATGCTCCTCGGGAGAGAGCTGGGGACCACGGCAAATACAGCCTGGCTTATCTCTAGGCACCGGCTCCCCCGCAAGGGGAGCACCCCGGGGCCGGGGAGGCCCGCAGCTCCCCGCCCTCACTCACGTGTCTCCGTCCTCCGAAAGGTAGGTGAGAGCCTCCAGCTGCTGCCGGCTGAGCCCCTCGGGCCGGGGCGGCGGCTCCTCGGGGCGGTCCTCCGGAGCCCCCGGCAAACCGGGCAGAGCCTCGGGCAGGGCGCCGGAGCCATAGCTGGAATCCAGCCGCTCCTCGGCGGCGGTGGTCTGGGCGAGGGTCTCCTCGAGGGCCTCGGCGGCGGCGGGGCGGCCCTCGGGCGCGGCGGGGGGCTCCCTGCCGCCCGGCAGCGAGCGCAGCGACTCGATGCCCGAGTCGCACTGCCCGTCCTCGCCTTCCCAGCCCGCCGCTTCCTTGCGGCACTCGCCGCCCGCCGCCCGCGACATGGCTCAGCGCCCGCCGTGCGCCCGCCCCGGCCCCGCTCCCGCTCCCGGCCCCGCTGCCGGGGGGCTCATGGCCGGAAAGCCACCGAGCGGCGGCCGGCGCACAGTCTAAGGCGCCACGGCCTCGACCCCGCCTCCGCCACCGCCTCCTCCTCTGCCCAGCCCGCAACTGAGTCAGCCGCGCCCGGCCCGCCTGCCCGGGATTCCCCCGCCGCCGCCCCGCCCCGGCACGACGAGGGGCTGCCTCTCCCCGCCTTCTTTGTGTGGGGGAGCGCGGAAGCACCGAGAGGGAGAAAAGTCATCTGTGGGCACCGCAGCGTGGGCGAGGGCCGGCAGCCCAGGGGACGGAGGTGGCCACACTGCACTTCCCTACCGTGCATGCTGGTCTGTCCTGGGCCTGCCTCCTCCCTCCCCTGTCCTGTTGGTTCGGGTTCTTTAAATAGCAGGCAGGTTTGCCCGAGGAGGGAAGGGACCTTGTCAGACCAGGCGGTGTGTGGGTGAGGATGCTGTTGCGTGTGCAGGTGCTGACTGAAGCCACAGGCTCTGTAGGAAACGATATGGTGGCTGTCAGTTGTGGCAGGGGTGCAAACAAGACGTTTGCTTTTCCCATACATTGCACACATCAAACTGTTCCACACACTAAGACACTTTCTCATCTGTTCTGCCTTTACAGGAAAAGCCAGGAGGTCACTGTAGCTGGCTGTACAAGCCTCTCGCTCCAGTCACTTCCCACCACCTTTCTGTGTTGCAAAAAGAAGTCCTTTCAAAGCCCAGAGTGGCTGCCAGGGCTCACACAAGAGCAGCCAAGACAAAGAGATCAAAGCTGAAAATAGAAGGTCAAATGAAGGCCCAGCTCACTGCCTGTGAATGATTGACCAGACTGCATTTCAGTGCTGTCCTCCTCCCAATGCCAAAACTCCAGTGGTGTTTGTTCCTCATGGATCTGCATAGACATCACATAATTGCTTTCTAGTGTCCCAAGCAGTGGGCTTTCCTCAAAAGACAACCTAGATAGTTCTGAACACAGCTGACACTTCAAAAAATCAGTTTCACTTTTTGCTTTTATTGCTTGAGATGACTTTCTATCTCCACAGGGTGCCCATTCTTCCAGTTCATCTGAGCAGGAGGGGAACAAGCTCCCACAAGGAAGCTTACCTGGAAAGAGCTTGGTGATGGATATTGGACAGACTCACAGAAACCACATGCAAAGCAAAAAATATTTCCCTATCCCACACTGCAGCTGTCACTTTGGGTTTGTAGAAGGAAAGGTTTTGCGGTGTGAGAGCAGCAGCAGGGAGGCAGATAAGTCTCTTTTGGCATCAATGACTTCCAGTCACAACTTTTCTTCCCATGCTCAGGATCTGTCTCCAGTTGTGTCTCTGGCACTGTGTAGCTGCAAGATTGCACTTGCTAAGGGAAAGGAGTTTTACCCACATCTGTCAGCTCTGTCCAATGCAGTCTGGGGATCTGGGCCATATATCCATGTCACTCCCTCTCACACCCTGGTGGTGGTTGCATCCCAGCTCCAACTGTAGCTGTTGTTCCTGATCCCTACACAGAAGTTCTATACTTTCAGCTTTCCATACCCAACTGCTACTAAGTTACCCATCAATTACCTTCTTAAATTCCTTTGCCATTTTCTCTAGTAACATACTAGATGCAGCTCAGCCGTGGAATGGTTCCTTGTACACTTTCCTACGGACAAAATGGTCAAATCAACACAAACCTGTGTGGTGATACACAAAGATTTAATTTTTCTGTGAACTAGTTGCAGCTTACCTTTGCATCAAACCTCAGTCACACCTTGATTATATTGTGATGTCCTGTTCCAGTTGGCGGATAGGTGTGGATCCTGATTCCAGGACTAGCACATGTCCAGGAACAGTTCAGCTAAAGCACAGAACCTGGAGTAGTAAGCCATGGACCAACTCTGCAAAGAGGCAATTCAAGGTCCACCACTGGGGACTCTACAGTCCAGTCTACTGCAAGCTGTCTACACATCTGGCTATCAAGTAGCCCCTGGAAGTGGCCTTCCTCTGCTGCTGATGTGAATTTAGTTGGAGTTTGTGATCTTGCAGCTTCCTTAACGTGAGCCTTGAACTCTTTTGAGCTGGCTAGTGCTCTCCCAGGGCTGTGTTGCCATGGTCTGCTGCAGCTGAGCTGGGGAGACCAGGCACTCCCCATTAACATCAGCTATGCCCCCCAGGTATCCATGGCCAGCCACTGTCTGCTCAGACCTTTCAACTACACCCACTAACACCCAGCTCAGGCACCATCTCCTGCCATCCCTCTTCTGACTGGCTGTGCTTCTATTTAACCCTTTGGACAATTCTACTAGAAAGTCCGAAAGAGGAACTTGACCATTTTTCCCAATTATTTGCCTTTAGTTACTCAATCAGCAAGGCTTGGACTCCCTTTCATGCTGTCTTCCTACCAGAGAGCTTTTCTGCCTGCCTGTGCAAGTTTTGGACTTCCATTATTTTCAGGGGCTTTAAATATGGAGAGCTATACACATGTATAACTGTCTATAGATAATGAATGTATTGAAGGCACTGGTAGAGAGATTAAAAATAATTAAATATAATATTAGTCCAATTTTGATCTTCTGATTTGGTTTTGAGGGTTTTAAAAACGAAGCTCTGATTCTGGGCTCTCTCCAGTCCCCCTTAATATGCGTCACTTAAGCTGGTTAAAACTGCAGGAAAAATCTAAAGAGGAAGGGATCTATTCCCACTAGAGGTCAGTGTCAACACACGCTGCTCGAGGCACCAGCGCTCTCCCATCACACTGTGCTGCCAGGAGCATCAGGACAGAGCTTGGACCTGGGGAGGAATCCCCAGGCTACCTGGACCCCCGGGTATTGTCCCTGATAATGTCCTGTCCCCAAGCACAGCTCTCTGATTTACTAAATGAAACGAAGGCCTGACCTGGCACCAGCAGCTTCTCTGTTCTTTGAGCTGTTAACTGGGTAAAATAAGTGAAATGCAGCTGAGAGAGATGGAGAAAGGGAGATTATAACCAGTCTGTGTCTGGTGTGAGGAAAAATAATGGTTCTTTAATAACCAGCTGTAGTCTTGTCATTTTTAAGCAACATGGGTTACCTGAAATTGTGATAAGCAGTTATTGCTGCAATAATTCACACCAGGCTATGTGACTGGTGCTACCTTTCCCCCATGCAGACTGTCCACTGCACAGCTTTGGTCCCACATGAGCACTGAGCTGCCCCATTCCCTGTGATGCAGCCCTTTTCCCTCATCTCCAGAATCAGAAATGCTAAGGGCATAACAAAGGTGCTAGGTCCCCATTTGAGGAAGCTTCCTCTGCATTCTCCCCACCAGAGATGTTGCTGGGCACCCCAAGCAACAACCTGGACCTCTGCTTGGGGCTCCAGCTCAGAGAGTTCAGCCCTGTGAGCTGGGAATTCAAGGGAAGCAGAAGCCCTGGAAGACCAATGCAAGTTGCAGGAAAGACAACAGACTCTGCTCTCACTGTGGTTCCATATATCTGACAGGAAATCAGTTCTGTAGTGCACCAAACTGGGTCATTTCACTTCCTGCCCTAACCGAGGAAAGGAGGAATATGACTTTTCAAGATTCAATGCCCAGAACAAGGTCAAGCTTTCCAACAGAGCAATGCAAAGCAGGTCCTCCTCAGGTATCCATTTTCTGGGGTAGTCAGCCCAGAAGGTGCTGGCTGTCCTCTCCTGGTAAGTCTGGATGAAGTCACAGGGTCATTTTTAATCTCTCCAGGGATGCTGCTCCAGGCATCTACTTGCTTTTTCAATAAGGGATTTTTTCCAGTCAGAATTTTTCTCCTTGCACTCTGTGTTGGATGCCTCTCATCCTTCCATTGTGCACTCCTGTAATGTATGGGAGCCATCATGTCAGGGTGGTGACACAACCCAGAGCAGATCAGGTTTGTCTGCATGTGGTAGGTGGTCGGCAAGTTGCCCAGCTAACGCCCTTCCTGAGAAGATTCCCAATGTTGCTCAGAGATCCACAGTGAATAGGGAAGTTTCTACCTTGTTCTGTTGTTCACTCTGTGTGTATGATGTGTAGGAAGTTGGACAAGAGGATTAGTGAATTCCTTGAATGGGAATCATACCTAACTCACTCTGCTCTCAGCCACAGCATTCACTTCCACAAATAGAAAGTGATTGGTATAAAGATGCACTAAAAATCCTTGACCTTACAAAGTGAATGAACAAAACCCCTAGATATGTTAACAAAACTTCATTCTAAATTATATCCCTCTTGTGTAATTCCTGTCAGCCTGGTGGCTGCAGCAGCAATGCTCTGTGCTTGCATCTGGGCAAATGCATGGCTGACAGGCCTTGCTATGTATTTTTGTGTGTGTGCTCAGAGCTTTCCCAAAGGAGATGGCAGATGTGGTTATGAATGGCAAGGGGGTGGCAGATGGCCTTGGAGAACTCATAATAAAACCATGCTTAAATAGATGGTGAAACTGTGCCCTAGGTGAGAAATCTTGTCACCTGGGGCTCTCTTTATAGCTGGTGAAGAGGCAGACTCACTTCCACGGTGGCTCTGATCACCTCTGACTGGCCACATCACTATAATGAAGAACACTCCTCCCTCCCCATGGAATAGCTGTGGAAGACAGCGCTCCATTGCCGGGCTATCATTTATTCATGACTCTCTAAGTACAGTTCATCTGGCAGAGACTATCCAAGACAAAACAAAAACCTCAACCCACCCAAGCATCCCTCGGTTCACCTTGCCAGAGCGCTCAGGACAGATGCTGCCAATGCTGCGTCCTGGCCTTCAGCGTTGCTGCACTGGACCTGATGGCTGTTGGAAGGGAGGATGG
Source organism: Orthonyx spaldingii (assembly GCA_013397795.1). NCBI lineage: Eukaryota > Metazoa > Chordata > Aves > Passeriformes > Orthonychidae > Orthonyx > Orthonyx spaldingii. The sequence continues at coordinate 2,762,465 of VZTJ01002321.1, read as the reverse complement.
GTTAACTCTCGTTTTTGAGTTGATTCTGCTTGAGTTGCTCTCGGCGTCACCTCAGCCCCTCACTGCAGCCCTGCACCCCCACTAGCCCAGTCCTTGTCTCCTAGCAGTGCTCCGAGTGTCTAGGTATTACTCATGCAAGCTCGGCTCTGCTCTCAGGAGAGTTAAACCTCCCAGCTGCCAGACTGAATTAGAGCTTGTGTCTCTCCACACTTGCATCAGAGTGAGTTGGGAACAGGCCTGGCGGAGCCACACTACTGAAAGCAAGTGAGGAGGCCAGGCAGGGGCTGGGAGAGAGGGCTGAGCAGGGTGGCAGGGAAAAGAGGTGGGATGAGTGAGCTGTTTGAAATATTCAGGTGCTGAGCAGGAACAATGTCTATCCCATTGGACAGAGCAGCTCTGACACCATGACAAAGTGATGACCAAGTCTGTGTTGCCCAGGTGATGGGGCATACAGAAAGCACGATTTCAGCCATTCCCCAGGACCTTAGCCAGACTGACAGACCCAGCCTATACAGTGACCCCTCAGCAATGCATGCAGTCATGCAGTGGGTTTTAGCCACTTCCCTAGAACAGTGACTTCCCTGCCAGCCAGGTCCATGGGCAGAGCTTGGTGGGGCAGGGATGCTTCTCCGGATCAGGGTATGTCAGCTCCAACCCTTCAGCATGGGGAAGGCAAATTGCAACACAAATCTATTTTCTGCTTTTAGGGAGGTGAATCCCAGGATCATCATTAGAGATAGACTAAATTCTCTGAGCCATTAGTTTCCGTGGTTTTTTCCTTTCTGGGGGTGATGGGCCAAAAATTTAAGTGAGAACAAAACATTTTCCAAGGGAGGATTTGGCTCAGTTTCCATGCAATTGGGGTGGTTGCCACTGCTCTGGAGTTATATTGGACAAAATGTCCTGAGGACTGTCAAACAGCATCTGGGCAGTGCTGAATCCGCTTTTCATTTCTAGGGGGAATGTGAGGGAGGGCCCTGGGTATCCTGCTGGGCTACTGCAGAGACGAAAGTGATTTAACCTGACCCAGAAACCTCTGTGGAGCCTCACAAATAGCTGTGATGATGACAAAATAGACTCTCATGAGGCTGGATGGAAAACAAACAAACTGTACACAGGCAGCCTGTTGGAAAAGAAGGGATCAGAGTGGGGATCAAAGACTTTTCAATGACAGCAATTCTATTCTGTGAAATGTGCCCCAGAGCAGCAGCTACAAACCCACCCACTTTGTGAGGTTTAAGACTTTAAGTGTTTGGGGACCACAGTCGTGATGTGCACCCCTGTTAGTGATGCTAAACAGAAACTAGCTCCCTAGTCCCAATTAATGAGTCCCAGGGGTTTCCTTCCCACAACAAAAAAGGCACACCTGGACCTTCTCCCAGCAGACACGAATTCTGAGTGTAGCAGACAACAACATAACTAACGGCACATATTTCCTTGAGGACAAAGCTTGCGGAGGGAGATGGCACCCAGACAGTCAACACCACTGACCAGCAGTGGCAAAGGGATGTTGTTTAACTGGAGCAAGAGGCACGTTCCTTTACCCACACTCCCCTCGTTGCATTAATAAGGAGTAATTTAATTGGAGTGACACATTCTGGAAGGCTCAGGCAGCCAGCACAAAGTATCCTTGAAATTTCTAAATTGAATAGGCATTAATTTCTGAGCATAGAAAATCCTGCATCCTAACATGAGGGGATTCTCTGCCACACATCTTCTTAAGAGATAAAAAGCAGCACACCGCTAGGAATCATTGATTGCTTTGGAACAAAAGACTGAGTTTTGATCACTCATAGTCTATTGGAAAAAATAAAGCTAAACACAATGATGTGTATATCTATATGATGCTGCAAAATCCATTTTTATATTTAGGCTACAAATACCAGCACAAGGATAGGTTATCTATGGCCATCTGGTTTAAAATGCAGCCTCCATCAAAATTTTTCTAGAAATTAAACTCAAATTTGCTGCATGGGTAAGAACTAATAACATATTTAAGCAGGAACTAAGAGGCTGTTTTCTGTAACTACCAGAGACAGAAGAGTGAGACCTTTTGCGGTTTGATGCATTATGGAAAGTGAACGAATCCTGCTAATATGATGTCATGCTTTATGCCTGCTTGGAACAGATATGAATGTCTCTGCAGGGTGGCAGATACAGGGTTTCTGGAGAACAAACCTATTGATATCCTGGTAAGGGCACCACCTCTACTTCAGTTGCTGTGTCTTCTTAAAAGCCTCTCTGCTTCTTTCAACCATTTTGTCACATCAGAAGGGCCTCCATTCCAGAAATGTCCGGCTCTCCAATATGATTTTCCAGTAGAGCATCCTGAAACCTACAGGAATAACTGGAGGGAAATCTCACATATTGTTGTCTCTTGCCCCCAAGAGAAGGAGGGTCGAGTGGACTGGGCAGTGCGTTGTAATTACAGCTGCTGAATTCTCCCTCTAATGAAGACACAGAACACAATCTTGGGTGCTGGTTGTCTTGTTTTAGTTTCTGAAAGGCCTAAGCATCATACAGTTGTATTTCTCCCATTCCTGGGAGTCCTATGCCCTTTGTAACACATTATCAGCCATGCCTTTGGGTTCCTGCCTGAGGGTTGAAATCTGCCACATGCCTGTTTTCCCCAGAAAGTGGCTGAGAACTTATAAAACTTCAGTTCAGACAAAGCAGGGCACACGACCTCTTTTGTGCCACCTCATCTCAAAAACAGCACAGCTGGTGATGTGCTTGACAGTGTTGTCTCCAAGATATGCTGCCAGGACCAGTATCAAAGATGCCTGACACAAAAAACTCTACCTCTGGCTCACCAGAAGCCACTGACTCCACCAGTGGAGGATAAATGCATTGTGGGTAGCTCCATAGGGATGGCAGCAGCCTGCTTCCCAAGGGTTAGTCCTAGTGGATAAAAGGCCCAAAATGGGCACAGCAAAGGAAGCTTCTTGAGTCTGTGGGCATGCTGTGAAACTCCTTGCCATAGAACGCATGAAGCATCTACAAGTCCAAAATCAAATTCAAAAGTGAGTGGACAAGTTCCTTGGAGAAAAAGACACTGTGGGCTATTAAATGCAAAGATATAAACTCGTATCACTTTTCCCCCTCTTCACCCTTCTGCTGTGCTCTTTTTGTGTGATATTCACATATTTGAGATAAAACCAGTGCTGTTCCCGGAGTGTGATCATCCCTCAGGTGCCTTTTGGTCTAGCTGAGGTCACATCCTATAAAAAGCAGAAATGCATATAGGAATGCAAATTATTTACAACTATCTATTGGTGTGCATGGAATAGCACTCAGTGCTGCTACAGGAATCCTGGCAGCTCTGGGCTTGTGCCTCTTTGCCTTGCTCTGCCATGACACACATGCATCGGTGAGCTCTCCTTGGAGGCATGGGATCCATCACGTGAGGATGGGTCTGAAACCCTCAAGAGCCGAAGTCTGCCGGGGTGGTTGGGCAGGGGGTGTCTGAGCGGTAGGCAGTGAAATTCCAAGCAGGCTGCTCCTGCTTGCTGCTGTTCCCATGGAAACAGGGGAAAGGCGAAAGGAAACACATCCCCAGCCTCTTTTGAAGATGAGCTCCTTCAGCAGCACCTCCGGCCATCACATCTCTTCCCATAAGAAGCAGGGGTTGGCAATTCCCCTTGGATGCATCTCCTTGAATGAGACCATCAGACCTACACACTGTTCCTTCCTCATCCCAGGCAACAGTGCCAATCATCCCATCGCAAGGCTGAGCCTCAGAGCTCAGAAAAAGTGAAGCAGTTTCCAGCAAATTCTGCAGCTTATGCTGCTCCCCAGTTTGGATCTGGGGAAGCACCTGCAGAGACACCTGATTTCCTGACCGTCAAGGAAGCTGGGCTGTACCTGCAATATCTGGATCTCCACAAGTATGGACTCTTCCCAAACTCTGTGCGTTCCCTGCTGTGAGTTTAGATTGAGGGTCTGGAGAGACTTTTCCACTCATCCCTGTAACCAAGCAGGTTAGCTCTGTGGGTGAAATACGCTGCAGCTGGCTCTGCAATAGCTAGCTGAGAACCTTCGGGGCCGGAGATCACAGCAGGGAAGGTCCTGCCAACCTATGGCTTTCCCCAAGTACCAGCATCAGCACTGATGGGCACCACTACCCCACTTCCCCCGACAAGCTGGGGTACCCACAGATTAGAAAGGCAGCACATGCAAAGTGCTCCTGGTTCTCCCGCTTCATCCCGAGGGAAGGAAAACCCACGGGACTCCTCACTTCTCCATCAGCTGTCCGGCTGGGACGGAAGCCAGCCTGACGACCCCTCGGCGTGGGGAGGAGCGGAAGCTTTCCCCGACAGCGCCGGGCGGCAGCTCCGCTCCCAGTGGGGCTCGGGAGGGGCGGCTGCACCGGGCTCCCTTCCTCCCTGCCTGCCTGCCTCCCTCTCTGCTGCGGGCCGGCGCCTCAAGGTCACCCGTCGCTCCGCTCGGGAGACAGCGCATCCCACCGTGCGCCCATCCCATCCCACCCCATCCCATTCCACCCCATCCCATTCCCATTCCCATCCACATCCACATCCCGGTGCCGTTCCCCCGCCTCCGCCGCGGCCCTCCCACCGCGGCTCTGCCCGCCCTCCGCCGCGTGTAGNCGCCGCCCGCCCGCCGCGCCGCCCCGCCGCCCGCCCGGCGACCGGCGAGGCAGTGCCCGGCGGCGGGCGGGATAATGCGGCTGCCCAGCCCGCAGGCACCGCCAGCGGGGCGCCCCCGCCGCCATGTCCCCCCCGGCCTCGGCGGCCGCCGCCAGCGAGGGAGGCAGCAGCACGCCGGTGCCTCCGGAGGAGGAGGCGGAGGGGGCCCGAGAGGAGGTGAGGAGAGCGGCCGCCACCCCGCCCGGGGCTGCCCCCTGCCACCCTCCCTCCCTCCTTCCCTCCCTCCCCGCCTGCTTTGCATGGCGCGTTCACTGACCGCTCCTTCGCGGGCCGGGCCGGGCTTTGCCCGCACAGGTAGGGACCCGCTCGCCGGGAGCCCCTCTCGCCCCTCTCTGGCCCCGGGGATGCGGTGCGGGCCGGCGGGGCGGAGGGGGCTTGGGGGCGAGGATAGCCATCCGTCCGTCCCTGCCGCCGCTGGGCTGCCCCGGCGCACCGCTTCTCCATCGGTCGCCCGTCACCTGGGGATCGCCGCGGAGGTGCCGGGGCTGACAGGGAAGCGGCAGCCAGCGCCGTCCGGAGTGGGGGCCGGGGCCAGAGTGGCCGGGATGGAGGAGGCTGGGAGAAAATCACAAACGAGAAGCGCGGGTCACCGTTTGGGCTTACTGCCACGGGCAGAGCTTGTTATGCCTGGGAGAAGTGGACGTGGAGACCCCCTCCTTGCTGTGCACTGGCTGCTGGGGGCATTCAGGATGTGGCACAGCTACCTGGGTCATTGTGAGGGAAGACGCGGTGGGCAGCAGGCTAGAGGGCTTGGGTACATGGCAAAGCCGGGGGCTGTTGCTGGTGGCTGCTCCCAGCTGGAGGTTGGCTGGGGAAAGTGGAAGGTGCAGGCTGAGGCAGGCCAGGTACCAGCACAGCCTTGCCTCCAGGTGTGCTGCAGTCTCCCTCAGCAGATGACTTTTCCGGAGTCCAGGCAGCAGATGCCAGAAGGGGTCGAGAGCAGGGTGCCCTGTGCCTCGGGAGCAGCACCGGGTGGCAGGTGTGCCAGCCCTTTTGTCTGCCTCTACAGATCCTGCTTGCAGCTTGGGCTTCCCAAGAAGAGAGAAAACAACTGCACTGATTAGTGAGACTCACCTTATGCCATGGGGCTGCTGACCCATGGAGGGCAGCTAGGCAGCGTAGGAAGGGCAGCATCCTCCTGGTGTGGTGAGCTGTCCTCTCTGGTGAGACCACAGCTCAAAGAGCAGCTTGGGGGGCACTCACAAGCTGGTGCATCACTTCCCTTTCTGCTGTTGAGGAGCTGCAGTTTGTGAGTGCTGCATAATCCTGGTATTCTCTGCCTCCTTGGCTTGGGCAGAACATGCATACCCATGCATGGGTATTCTATATATAAAGACTTATATTTAGATATAAATAATTGCAGGAGAGGAATTGCTGAAGTTCAAGGACTGGGAAGCTGTACAAATACTATGTACTCTGCCCTGCGTCTGTTCCTCTCTTCCTGCTTCCATTCAACAACTCCTGATGACTTGAGCCCAGCTCTTCGAACAGATCCTGATGAGGGTAACTAAACTGTGAGGTGCTTTTTTAGCCTGAGGACACGCTTGTGCCACACTGTGATGTGGTCTTACTTCCAGTGCTCTGGCAGTGCTGGTGCTACTTTCAAGACAGCACAGACTTTTCAGAGGTGCCAGAGCAAGAGCCAGTTTGGGTGAAAAAAGTGTAGCAGGGGCAGTGCCCAATTGAGTTTCCCTCACCTACAGTGCCCCCTGGCTCACAGGGATTGTAACATTGTCCAGGCTTCAGTTGCTCTGCGGTGGCTGCCAACTATGGCGTCAGTATAATACTCCATGGGAGCAGGCAGAAAGGCTGTGGTCCATGACCTGCTGTCTTTAGGCTAAGGGCATCCTTCCTGTGGCCAGAAGCTATCACAGACTTGCATGAAGCAGCTGGTGGAGGAAAGCTGCAGCTTCTCCTGACAGTGCCATGCTTGCTGGTGTCTCATCTGATGCAATGAGGAGAGACTTTAGTGGCGAGCTTGGATTCATGGACTGACCTAGTGCAATCCTCTTGTCTTCAGAACTATCAGGAGGGAAGAATGTTCCTCCTCCCTTCTAGAGCCTCTGTAACACGATACGGGCTGTGCAATGTCCTCATTTCCATCAGAACCAACTACTCGTGCCAGCATTGCTGAGTGTCCCTGCAGTGTGGCTGAATCCCACATGTCAGGGTCCATTGGCCAGGGCGAGTGGGATGCCAGAGAAGATGTCTGGAAGATGGGAAACGTGCTCTGTCCTATTTGAAGGGGTCTCATCGTGATATCTCAGGTTGCTGTGTCTAGGAGTCAGGCAGGGCTTCAGGTGCTTCTCAGCTGGTCCCAGCAAGGCAAGTAGCAAGAGCTGCTAGCCAGAGCTGACTGAGCCCTTGTTCCCTCTTGGCATTACATGCCTACACCTACACTTTGCGGTGGTGGACTGAATTTCACTCGTCAATGCATACATGGAGGGTAGGAAATGCCAAGGGACAAACTCTTCAGCCTGGGAACAAGCAAAAACATGTCCTTGTCCTGCTGCTCAGGTGGGATCTGATGGAAGGAACCAGTCCTCTTCCAAGGTGCTGTGTAAAATGGAGACTTTGGTACCACTGCAGGAGCTGACTGTTGGCAGGATTCCCTGGTTTATAGATGCTCAGCTTTCCTCTGTCCTCTGCAGTTGGCAGCACTGACAGCCTGGGTCTAAGCCACCTCTTTCTTCTAGGCAGGTAGTTCCTGAACCTGGGCTGTAGGCATGGGGTGGTTGATGTGGGTGTTTGCTGGGACCAGCCTGGCCAGGAGTTGCTGGTGTTTGTCCAGGGCCTTGGAAGACAGTGGTAATTCCTAGAAATGACTGGATACTCCCTACCTTCCTTATTCTGGGGATTTGAGGTCAAAGGGATCAGGGCTTATTCATTTCTTGCATGATGTAAGTGAATCCTAGGGAAGAGCCATGGAAACTGATGCTCAGGAGTCCCTTTGGAGTCCCCTGCAAGCTGCTGCCACCACCTGGCACTCGGGAGCTACCTGGGCCTTCAGGCTGCTGCTCCTGGGCTTTTTTTGTTTGTTTTTTCAGCCCTCTAGAGGGCTGTCTCTAGGACACCTAACCCTCTGAACCCCAGGCTGTCTTGAAAAATGAAGGTTTAACATTCTGGACGTGAATCGGAGATTTCGCTGAGGTCTCTGCAGGGAGAGGCGGGTGAGAGGCATGGGAGGTGATGACATGGAAACACTTGTTAAAAAAGGGGACAGTGCATGGGGCCAGGGCCAGGCTAGTACAGAGAGGAGCTTGAAGAACTTGAAGGGTTTCAGTATTCAAAAGTTGCAGGGTCAAGGTTGCAGGAGTGGTTAAGAGATTTTGATCCATGTGCTTGCCCACTGGGGTGCTGGCCATGTTTGCCTCCTCCTTTTTTAGAAGATGATCCCCTAGATCTCAAAGGCATTTAGCGCAAGCAGTGATGGGGGTACCCTCTTCTACTGCCTCTGCCCTGTGTATTTTGGGGGTCTCCTTTTGCTTCATAGCTGGTTGTGAGTAATCCCCTCCATCCCCTGCATCCTTCCCCATGCATCCCGAGCAGCAACTGCAAGTGTGGGTCTCCGTCTCCGTTCACCTCAGGGACAATGTCAGAGGCCAGTGCCACGAAGGAGGGAGGGGAGGCCCTAGCAGCAGCCTACCCTTTGCCTTTCCAGAGATGCCTCACAGTTAGTGCCTGCTAGGGGTTGCCCCGTGCGTTCTGAGTGGTGAACTGAAGAGAAGGGAGCTGATTGGGATCCCACAACAGGTTCAGCCAAGCTGTGGCCAGCTTTGCCCCCTAGCACTGCAGAGATGTTTCAGTGCACCTGCAGTAGCAGATTTGCTTACCACTCTCCAGTGCTGGAGCCTGAGCAGTGAGGGAGGCTCCCGGTGATGGAGGGAAGCCCTGTTTGCAGTGAAGTAGGGCAAGTCTTTTGCCTCATTCCATCAGACTGCAGCGGGCAGATGATGATGGCATTTATATCAATGCCTGCTCTCCTCCTAGTGACACTGTTCTGAGACAGATTTCTCTTTCCCCAGCTTTTTCATCTGCTTTCTTGCTATGCTGGACTTATCCAAGGCTGGTTAAGAGCTCAAGGAGACAACCTTATTCATCTGCTTCTGCGGGGGAATCTGTGGAGCTGGTTGTTTGCTCCTGTGAGCCCTTTGCAGCCTGGGAGAGGAGCAGGGATGCTGCAGTTCCTACTGGGATTAGACTCTGCATCTGGCTCCTCCTCCGTCTCTGCTGTGGTTGTATCCTGTCATTGGCACTTGATCAGCTTTCGGAAACCCCACCAGTGCAGCCGAGGTGTATGTGTTTCACCTCAAAAGCCTAGGACAAAACTGGGTTGTAAACAGTTTACAGCAGGGGTTAGTGTGACCCCATAAAAGCACCGCAGTATCTAAATACTGCGTAGTCCTAGGAGGAGACTAATGCATGGACTAGAGCCCTGCTAACACAGTTCCTGGAACCAAGCCTGGGCTGCATCGTGCTCCCTGCCCTGGGTGGGTAACCGCAGTGGGGCTTGCCTACATCTCTGCAGGGTGACAGCCAGCATCTCCCTTCTGCGACGCAGGCAGTGCGGAATGTGGAGGGCTGGGAATGACTATGAGGTGGAATTTGCTTTTCTGAGACAGATGTGTCCAAAGACCTGTCATTCTGGTGCCCCTTCCCCAGCTGGCAAATGAATGAGCTGGATGCTTTGCTTTATTCCTTGTGCTCCGTTTGCAGATCTGCCTCCTGAACAAGGTGCTGTTTCTCAGCATTCACACCCCACAGACACCCTGGGTTTGGCATATACCACTCCAAGGCCCCTATTCAGGCCCTCCCCATGCTCCTCCTTTGGCTGAGCAGCTCCTTTAGATCCTCACAGTCAGAGCTGCCGCTGCCAGGGAAAGCCTGCAACGCAGAAGGCAGCAGTGAGAGAGGAAACCTTTAGCTGCCTGGGTAGTGCTACAGTATTCCAGCATGGGAGAGCTGTGCTGCCACCAAGCAAAGACAGAGGGATCCGAGCAGGCTCTTGTAACTGCAGCACTGACCTCAGGAGGCAGAGCACATCTCAGGTGGTTCTGCCTCCTGAAAGGCCCCCCGCCCTGTCTTCTCCTCACTCCCTTTTCCCCTACCTGGGATTCCCTTCTTGCCCCATGACTGTGAGGCTGCTGCAGTGGTCAGTTGCACTGGGAAGATGGCTGCACATGTGCCCGTGCCAGCAGAGCCACCCTGCACCTCTCTGACTTGCCTGCAGAGCAGCACTACCCCACCTGCCAGCCCTGGGCTCTGTCTGTGTGTCTCCAGCTCTTGCTCTCAGCTGGTGGCTTCAAAGAGGGGAGCTCAGCATTGCTGATGCTTGGGACTGCCAGTGGGATGTACCACTGTTCCCCTTGCCAACAGTAGTTTCTCTGGATGTGCCACCTGCTCTGCTCATCACAGGCTGGCTTATGGGGTGGGCGGGCAGGGCAGCTCTGTGCCTCTAGGAGAAAAACCTCTGTTGAAGATTTGGGCTGGATCCAGCCCTGTTGAGTGCAGTGACAGAAGTCCCACTGGCAGGCTTTGACAAGGTGCAGGGAGGAAAGATTGGCCTGTGGGACTCTAGAGCACCAAGCCAGGAATGAGGGGCTCTTCAGGAGAGCAAGATGCATTTCTTAAAGGAAAGAAGAGGCCCAGATCTGTCCCTAGACCTGCCAGTGGCCTTGTGATCTCTGGTTCTTGCTTTAATTTTCCTTTTCATGCCAGAGTGAAAGTGCCCCTCCTACTTTCTAACAGTGTGAGCCCATTCAGTTGTTTGGGATTCCTGGATGAGAGACCTCTCCAGCCCAGCGTGTTCAGGAGTGGAGAGTGATGGAGCCAGGCTTGGACTGCAGTGCCAAGAGCAGTGTCATTACAGCTGGCGTTGGCCCCTGCCATGGCAGAGGTGAGCTCAGGAGCTGCTGCTGCCTGCAGGTACAGAGCAAAATCAAAGCTCGAAGCCTCTGAGTGAGTTTTGTGCCATCTGCAGAAGACTGGAGTTCTTGATCCCCCTCTCAGGTGGCACCTGTGGAGATTGCTGGATTAAATCTTTTGTAAAAGAAAGCAAATAGTTTCTTTTCCTGCTCTTTCTTTGGGTGGGATAATGTCAGGTCTCATAGACAAAGCTGGATCAATACTTGAGACTTCAGAGAGTTGCAGAGTGGCAGAGGTTTCCTTAACAAAGTTTTTTTCATGGGTTTGTGTGTTTATACTATTCCTGTGGAAAAGGCATCAATGCAATCCCTTTAAAAAATCCTGTTGCTGAAGTTAGGTCTTTTCCTCACCATGAAAGACCTGAGAGCAATTTTTTCAGAAGTGTGGGCTGTCACAGCTGAATCCCAGTTCAAGAAGGGACATTTGCCAGCAGCTGTGAGTGGCCTCTTGCCCTCCTTGCTGCTGCAGATTGGTAGGATGCTCCTCTCTTCCAGCCTGAACACTTTTTAGGATGTTACTCTGTATTTGCTTTCTCTCCTAGCAGAGGTGACTGCATTTCAGTCGTGGAAAAGTACTTTCTCATTGGTGTGGTTTATAAAGCACTTGAGAAACGTTTCAGAGCTCCTTAGGCTGCCAAGTGTTGTAGTGGGAATTGTCATTACCAAACACAGACCTTCCCAGCTGCAGAAGGCTGTTTCCCCATCTTACAGGCACCCCAGGCAGCTTGTGCCGCCCTGGTGGGAGAAATTGGAACGTTGCTGTTGGTCATTACTGGGAAGTGGGGGAGAGGCTCGTCTGCAGTGGGATGAGCTGTGGTGAGGGTTTCAGGTGGGATGACATCAGTTAGAGCTGCCTGTGCTAGCGGGGTGGGTGCAAAAGCTGAGGAATGTGGAGGCAATCACCCAGAGTCTTATCTTGTGCTCCAGTATCTCTCCCTGGGATGTGGCCATGATAGGGGTTACTCCCTGTTGAAGAAGGGGGATGCTCAGGGTGCAGCTGACAGAGTTGACCTCTGCCACTCTCCCCCATGTCTAGCTGGGCTCTGCCTGTCTCCCAGGGAGGGACTGAGCACTACAAAGGGAAGTGGGGGTAACAGTTGCCTCCACTGCATGACTGTCATCCTGTGAGAGATCCTGGCCTCTGCCCTGCCCGCTGAGGCCGGGAGCCCTGTGGCATCTGCTGTTTGGTCTCTGTTTGCAGAGCTATAGGTGCTACCACAGTGCCCTGCTGCCTACTCCCCTTCCCCTGCCACTGCAGCCTACTGACTCCTCTCTTGTTTTCTCTCTCCTTGTCCCCGGTCCCCCGGAGCAGCAGCGGCCAGTGAAGCAGTCTCTCAGCAAGTCCCTGTGCCGAGAGTCCCACTGGAAATGCCTGCTACTGTCCCTCCTCATGTATGGCTGCATGGGAGCCATGACCTGGTGCCACGTCACCAAGGTGACCCGGCTGACCTTTGACAGCGCTTACAAGGGCAAGTCCATGATGTACCACGACAGCCCCTGTTCCAACGGCTACGTCTACATCCCCTTGGCTTTCCTGGTGATGCTCTACGTGGTGTACCTGGTGGAGTGCTGGCACTGCTACACACGCAACGAGCTGCAGTACAAAGTAGACGTGGAGAGCGTGCATGAGCGCGTGCAGCGGATGCAGCAGGCGACGCCCTGCATCTGGTGGAAGGCCATCAGCTACCACTACGTGCGCAGGACCCGGCAGGTCACCCGCTACCGCAACGGGGACGCCTACACCACCACGCAGGTGTACCACGAGCGGGTCAACACCCACGTGGCAGAGGCCGAGTTTGATTATTCCAACTGTGGAGTTAAGGACATCTCCAAGGACCTCATTGACCTGGAGAGCTACCCAGCCACACGGCTCCGCTTCACCAAGTGTTTCAGCTTTGCCAATGTGGAGTCAGAGAACTCCTATCTGACCCAGCGGGCCCGCTTCTTCACGGAGAACGAGGGCCTAGACGACTACATGGAGGCCAGGGAGGGGATGCACCTCAAAAATGTGGACTTCAAGGAATACATGGTGGCCTTTTCCGACCCAGACAACCTGCCTTGGTACGTATCTCACTATGTCTTCTGGGTGGCAGCTCTGCTGACCCTATCCTGGCCCCTGCGGGTGCTAAATGAGTACCGCACCTCTTATGTCCATTACCACGTGGAAAAACTCTTTGGGTTCGACTACGTGGCAGTGACGCCAGCCGAGGAGCGCTCCTTCTGCCGGAGGATGCCCCGTGTCAACACAGTGGACAGCACCGAGCTGGAGTGGCACATACGATCCAACCAGCAGCTGGTGCCCAGCTACTCGGAAGCAGTACTGATGGACTTGGTGGGGCTCTCCGGCTGCACCAGCTACTCCGCCTGCCGCTACGGGGGCTACCGGCAGAACTGCGAGCGGTGCCACAGGACTATAAGCAGCTCCTCCATCTTCTCCCGCAGTGCTCTGAGCATCTGCAACGGCAGCCCCAGGATCCCCTTCAGCAGCAGCCGCTTCTCCCTGGGCCGCCTGTACGGCTCGCGACGCAGCTGCCTCTGGCAGAGCCGGAGTGGCAGCCTGAATGAGCAGAGCTGCCCCACCGAGCAGACACGCCTCTCCAGCCAGGTGACTGTGGAGGAGGAAGACCCTCCTCCTTATCAGGATGCCCTCTACTTCCCCGTCCTCATTGTACACCGCAACGAAGGCTGCCTGAACCATGACCACCGTCACCTCCATCGCAATGGGTCCTGTGTGGAGACCTCACTGTGAAAGCAGAAGGCGGTGACATCTCATTGTCCATTGCCTGGCCCGAGCCAGCGCAGGATTTGGGGAGAGGAGCACAAGGGGGTTAGCCTAGGAGGACATCAGGATGGAGTGGACTTGGCATCCTGCTCCGGCAGCCAGCAAAAGCTTGCCCCGCTGTGGCTCTGACCTCCCAGAGGGGTGGATGCTGATGCTCCCCCTGACACGGCACAGAACTCTAGACCGATTACCACATGCAAAAAAAAAATAATTCAACCAAACCAACCGCAAAACCGTAATTCATGGTATCAAGACCCAAAGGGGGGAATAAAACAACAGGCCTGATACAGGGAGGGGGTTGCTTTGGCTTCCAGCCCTGGCTCCAGGCTGGCTTGTGCTCCAGGGAACCAGCAGCCACCAAAAAGCACCCTGCTGCACCTCTGCCCACCCTGCTTCCCACACTGGAGCAAAATCCCTCACAGGGTGGAGGACAGGCCCCTGGGAGCAGGGTGTTGCTGCCTGTGATGGAAGGTCAGGGGTACCCAGACACATGGAGGTCAATGGCAGGTTAGAGCAAAGGCTGAAAGCCACGAATCTAGCTCTTCCCCTTCCTCCCTGACCATTCCCCATCCTCCCCACTTTTTTTTTTAGACCATGCTCCGACTGTTACTTTGTTCTCACTGCTGGGAATGGCATTGCCTCCAGAGGATCCCAGGCTCAGCTCCTTAGGAAGCTTCGGTGTGCCAGCTGTGAGTCAGCATCCCCTTGGTAAAGGGTTTTCTGTTTGGGCATGCAACACCGGGGAAGGGATGAATGTGCAAATCCAGATGGAGCAGAGATCTGCAGCACTACTGATGTGCTCGCTGAAGCAGGGCTCAGCTGGAAAGAGAAAATGGGAGGCCCCTGGTGATCTGGGGAAGGGGAAGAGGATGGCACTGGGACAGACAGCATGGTATCAGGTGGCATGCCAAGTGGCTGGGGACCCTTCCTGGCTTTGAAGTGAGTCCTAATTGGTTCAGCCAAGCATCAAGGAAGTCCCTGGTAGGTTCAGCTGCAGTTCACCTATTGGTAATGGAGCAGCAGGTTGGTGCATGTCTGCACGAGTGAATTTTGCATGAGATCCAGCTGGGCTCTGGCTGTGGCGTCTGAGCTGCAGGCTCCTGAAAGCCTTGTTTTGACAGAGAGCTCTGAGGGGACAAGAAGGAACAAATACAAAAACATGCTGCAGCATTGGGAACCTGGGCTGGGGAAAGGAGGGGCACAAGGATTCCTTCTGTGGGACCCCACTATTGGTGCAGGACCCCGTGCAGGAGGCATCTGCCAAGAGGGATGCTCTGCAGAACAGAGGCAGGAGATATGTTAGAGGAGGACCTGATTAAACTGAACGTTCTGCATGGTAGAGGTTTTTGCAGGGAGGTGTCAGGCTGTGATAAGTGAGGTGACTTCTGTGTAGCTCATTAGCTACTGGGTTCTTCAGCCTTGCTCTTGTCAGGGCAGGTTGCTCTGAGCTTTGTGCTGCCCCTTCTACCCTGCTGGAAAGGATCTCAGTGGCATTGGGCAAAAAGCCTTCGTGTCACTGAAGCTACAGCATGCAGACACCCAGCTTTTCCTCCTCCAGGAACACATCCCCAGATCTCATGTCCTTGTTCTCAGAAAAGCTGTCTCCTGTTCAGTCAGCTCTTTGGGGGAGTGCATGCCAAATCAGCCAGCGATTTCTCCAGACAGCACTACTCCTCAACCTCACCACGCTTCCCTCATCAGCTGGGGCGAACAACAGCTAAGAGCAGCAGGTCTTGGGTGACAAGGGTGGGTCCACTGGCACCCGGGCATTTGAGCTTGGTGTCTGCCTCCCCATCTGTCACAGAAGGGCAAACAGTGAGGCACTGTATTTAGTCCAGCCGTCTTCCTCCTGCCAGCTATTAATGAGGGGTCTGTTTCTCTCATTGTGCTGCTGTACTGCTTTGCCTCCCAGCTCCTGAGGAGGCTGCAAATGCACCCATGTACCACATTGGTCCTCTTTTGAATGTCATTTCTTGCTGGCAAGCCTGGAGTGGTCAGCACCTGTGGGTGTTGTAGGGCTCCACTTGTCTTTTCCCCCAGAGCAGTCTGTTCTGCTCTTCATGCCCTGTGTATCCTGGTTAGGGTCTCTTGCTCTCCGAGTCAGTTTGTCCTCCTGGATCTCGGGTGCTAAACTACAAACAACCAACAGTGGTTTGAACAGGAAGTCCCTTAAAATTTCACTCTGTTTATGATTCTGTCTTATCCTCTGCCCTTACTTTCACTGCCAGAGCTAGATGTTGGCTTAAAGAAGACTGTCCCTTGGAGGACAGAGAAGCATAAGGTCTCCAGTGTAGGCACATCCCTCTCTGCGTTTTGTTCTCGTTATTTTTGGCACAGATTCAGACTGGGCGAAAGCAGCCCTGGGATTTCCTTGCTTAGTAATGACATTTGGCTTGCTGTGCACTCGTGCTTCTCTCTCCAAGGGCCTAATGTAAGCCCAGGCCAATGTTGAGTGTCCTCGTGACTCCGGGGAGATAATGGTGTGTGCTTGTATGTCCCAGTGAATTGAGACACTGGAGCTGCAACGGGTCATTAGTGAGGATTGAGGTCCCTGTTTGTCCTTCCTGACATGTTCTCTTTGAAATCTCCTGCACATTGCTTAAATTAGGCTATAATGGCTCATATATCTATCTCCAGCCTCCAAGGTGCCTTGGACAGATGGATTTATCTAAGTTTTGGCAGGCCTTTTAGCTCCCTGGGGCAAAGACAGTCTTCACAATAGGGACAGATTAGCAGGGTCTCTGTGCCCCCCGACTTTTAGCACCTGCAGCAGAGTTTCAGGCACAGTGTCCTTGGCTCTTTCTGGGGCTTTCCATGAGAATGCCTTGCCTTGTTCCTCTGGCCCCATTTGCACCTATGAAATCTTATTCTGGAGGTGGTCTATCCAGGTGGACACATGGATCTTCGAGGCATGGCTGCTGTTGTGATCTGCAAGATCCATACAGTCTTCCTGCTGCTGAACACCTTCCCCGTGTACATGGTGCTGGCTGCAGCCGAGTCCCAGCTGTAGTCCCAGTGCCACTGTCAGTGGCTGTTCCAGACCCACAGTACCGTGAGCAGTGGGACCTCTCTAATCAGTGCTCCCCACTGCATGCCAGGATTTCTCAGAGATCCCCTCCCTCATATTCTTGGCCCTGCTACCCCAATGCACTTGGTACAATTGCGCCCCTGGTCCATCCTATTCCATTCTCTCAAGGGTGGAGACGTTTGTGCCCTGGCTCAGGAAAGGGGGATGGTGCACTTGGGCGTGGTAGGGGAGCAGGACTGGGCAGCAGGAACAGGAGCTGCCTGGTGGCTAGACAAAGAAGTGGTGGAGCTGAAGAGGAGAGACTGAAACTAGGGTTTGTCCTGGCACATCTAGTCAAGTGGGAAAGTTCAGAGCAGAAAACTGTGTCTGCTCTCTGCCCTATCGATGTTGGTGATGACGATTCCTTTGGCAGGTCATTTGATGGCCCAATCTGCTCCTCTCAGAATAGCCTTCTCTCTTATATCTAACCTGAGTTCTCCCTGCTGTATCTTAATCCCATTGCTTCTCCTCCATTGACTAGTGAGTCTAATTGGCTCTGTTCCTTTTTCTCATGGCCTTCCTGACACAAGCAGTCCTGTTATCTGTAGTCTTCTCTTCACCAGTCCCAGAGTCTTGATCTCACTTGCCAGACCCTGGCTTGAGTAGTGGTGCAGAAGTTTTCCCTGTGTAGTGAATATGTCACTCCTGCTCTGAGCCTGGCCCAGGCAAGAGGAGAGGGCCAAAGGTGCAAGCAATGCCTTGGTCTGTCAGGGTGGCTGTGTCCTCATTTCTGGTGCAGAAGTGCTCTTCAAAGTGAGCGGAATATACAGAGCTGCTGGCCCCTTACACAAGGAAAGCAGGACAGCACACATCACCCTCAGGGAAGGTCAAAGCTGGTTGCTTGTCAGTATGATGGGGGCAATAACTAGGAGGATCTCTGCAGTCAGATGGCTTTGGTTTTTTTCCATACATCATTCAAACATTGCAGCTTTCCATGAGCTGAGAGTCAGACTCAGCATTGCACTTAGCAGCAGGCTTTCCTCACATACCAGAAGGAAGGAGGCAGGAATGCTACCAGCTCCCCTTCATGGCCCTTCATGGTGCTAATGCAACCCAGAAGAGGGTTAGTCCTTACTGCTGCAAGGCTGGACAATTAGTTTGGGCTATTTGGTGTTTCCCATTGCTGTCAGTGTACTTGTCAGGTACTTAAAATCTCTCCAGCTTTTCTGAACTAGAGAAAGAAAGAGAGCAAGAGTGTGAGAAGTTCTGGATTAGCTGATCATCAAGACACGTAACCACCCATTTATCTATCTTTCAACACAGCAGAAGCTTCCCAGATAGTGCCTAGCACTTTGCTTGTGCAGAATCACTCGATGACACCAGGCAGCCAAGTGGTGCTTCTTTGAGCCCATGGTGTGTCATGCCTCACTCCACACCAAGGAGGGAGGTTTCAGAGAGGGCTGTCAGGGTGAGCAGCTCTAGGGGCATTTGGTAGGATGGGGAGAGGGAATCTGAGCCTATGGCCAATGCCAGGCCTTCCAGGCAAATACGCAGTGTTAGGGCTGGGGAAGCTGCTGTTCATCTGTTGTCAAACAAGTGCACCCCCCTTTCCTTTCTGTTCCCCATAAAATGCTCATTAGAGATCCAGCTGGTCCCTGCCCTCTTTGTTGTCTCTTCACTCAAGAGGCTGCAGAGATGTTTAATAACTGATGGATGCCCATGGGGAGAGAACTGCAGGAAAAGATTTATTAAGTGGAAGTTTAAGAAAGTTAGGTAGCATCCGATACCAGTAAAACAGCGCCTGCTGATTAGCAGGTGGGATGAATAATGCCTTTTAAGTTCTCCTTCCAGCCTTTCCAACCACAGCTTCAGTACTGCTGTCTAATGTCACCAGGGTGCTGCCTTTAGCAGGGTACAGACTTGCTGCAATGTGCTCCTACTCTGCTGCAGTCGCTGTAGGGACTGGATCTGAAATGCTACACCTCCACCAAGATGTTGTGTTACCAAAGAGCTGTAAGTCTCAAGTTGGGATATGTCCTTCTGATCATGTTCCATTCATATTCAGTGGTTAGAATAGAGTCTGTAGGAATATGATCTGGATCCAGGTAATGTCAGAAATGAGACATAGTTTAAGTGATAGCTCTATCTGGGGCTGCTGCCTCCTGTGATGCACTTGGGTCTACAGTCTCCAGTGAGCCAGATACGCATGGGAACCAAAGGCTGGTTCACAGGACCTGAGACCCCAGTGGGGACTTTGGGCTGAGTCTGCCAAGGGCTGTTTTCCCTGTGGGCATTCTGGAAAAAGTGGAAAGGGGGCATAGTCACACTCCAGGTAGAAATTAATGGGCTATGTTTGTTCCTAGTGTAATTTTACTGAAGCCAGTGGTACTATACTAATGTGAGGTTGGCTTGGCAGCTCCTCAGAGGGGTCTCTCCCTGAGTCCAGAAGAATTGGTCTGTCACAGTGTTGCTTTGATGCACAGAGTTTGTGTTGGGACTTGAATGAATGTTGAATATCTGTAGTTTCTATAAGCAGCGGGTTGAATTGTTCTGCTCTACTGCCTCCATCACAGCTGCTCTGCCAAGGGGAACATTATGCCCATGGATGTGATCTCGTCAATTCCCTCAAAAGCAAGCTAACAAGCAAATAGACCTCCACAGCACCTCCACAGCACTGAGAGAGGAGTCTTCTCCCACAGGACCATAGCCTTTCCACCTCTGAGGGAAAAGAGGGCCCAAGGACAGAACTGAACCTGCAAGACCCATGGCCTCGTGGCCTGCCCTTCCTCCTTCCCTCCTTACCTCATGTCTGTCTTGGGAGAGGGACAGTTTCCCTGTGGAGTTCAGCAAGCTCCTCTTCCTGTGGCTCGTAAAAAGGCTCTACTAACAGGTATATCATCCACCTATGCAACTCTTTCAGAAGCTGCCAAATTTTCAGGAGCCCATTACAATGTGCAGCATGGCCATCCAGCACTGAGAATAAGCACAGCGGCTGCTGGAAAGCTAAGTGGGTTTTATTCCTCCCCCGTTCCCCAGGAAGACTCTTTTTGTTGGGCCATTTTGTTCGTTCATTTGTTTCATTTTTGTAAACTTCGTTTGGGGGAAATGAAGCTCGTGAGAAATTGGTGCCCATCCTGAACCCTTCCCAGTCCTTCGAACTCTGTGAATGGATGGATCACCTACTGTGATTATAATTTAGTGGATTTTGTAGAACAAAATAACTTCACACACAGACACATGAGGTTCTTTCACTCTCCATCAGCACAAGCTGCTTCTGTGATCTTAGCTACTCACATTAGTGAAAGAAAAAGCCTAGCTAGAATGTGGTGAGATGACATTAGTACTTTGTATCAGTCCCATGGTCCCAACGTCCATTAGCAGTGCCGTCAGCTGACATGACATGAATTCAGACTTTGAATGGCAGCCCATGAGCCAATCAGGGTGAAAGTTTGGAAAATCCCAAGCCTGAGTCTATGCACATTACCAGAAGCAGATGCAGAGGGAGGATCAGCTGAGCGCAGGCATCACCTCCTGTTTGGCCCTGGCAGAAGCTGGTGGGCTCTGTTTATGCTACACCTGCCCCCAGGAAGAGCCTGTCCCCAGGGGCTGAGCAGAGGGGAACGAGAGTAGCAGTGTGTCTGATGGAGCAGCACTGCTCAGCTGATTGGGCAAACAGCGGTGACAACTAGACCCCAGAATAACAGGATTTCACTTTAGAAATGCCAATGGCTTTTTCAAACTGAAATGCAACTAGAAGGCCTTAACAGCTGTGAGAAGTGTTTCACATTGCTATTTCTTGCTTAAAAAAAAAAAAGATTTTTGGTGATTATGTGGATTTAAACTCTCCATTCCTTCCATCTCTGTTAATAATGTGCTGCGCTGATGGAGAAGGAATGCTCAAGGCAGATCAGGATGGTGGCCCGCAGTGGGGTAGGTTGATCAGGAATGGAGGCTGGAGTTTAAAGTCTCTCTGCCCCTGGAGGTGTGACACGGCCATCCACCCAGATGTGGCAGGGTGGGGTTCTGTGTTCTCGTGCACAGCTGGGATCTGTGGCATGCAGAGGGTTGATAATGTTTGTGGCTTTGGTGTGGTGACACCCATCCACCCTTGCGGCAAGGGCTTTTCAGGGTGACAGAGCATTGCTTGTTCCTCTGAGAGGAAACTCCTGACCTGGTTTCTGTGAGGAGATGGTGTGAAGTGTCACATTTGCTGCAGCGAGTGGCAGGGAGCAGGGATAAAAGCATGGAGCAAGCTGTGTTTGAGAACACACTAATCCATTGCTGGCTGCCTGAAACTGGAGAGCTGCCGGATCTGCTCCCTGGACAATGGTTTCCACCTCTTCTCACTCTCCCCAAACCCGATGTGCAAACTGTCATTCCTCTGAGCTAGCTAAAGCACTCCCCTCCCCTGAATTCCTCCGAGGCCGTGCATTCACATCATTTTGGTCCCCTCCCTGCTGGGCGCCATGGGCCAGCCATGAAAGGCCAGCAGACGCATGATGACCACAGGCATGCTGGTGGCCAGCCCTCACCATACCCTGCCTGTGCACAGCCTTCCTTCCAGCAGTGCTCCCTGCCCTGGCATGCCCACCGCTTGCTTGGTGCAGAGCAGCCGCAGCACATCCTGGCATCACTTTGTGCTTTCCCAGAGAATTTCACAGCACTTGTCTGAAGTTAGAAAGCAGAAGGCCTTGATGTTTTGGTGGTCCTGGTCTTGAGACCAGGGAGGAGAGGAGAGGCAGGTCAGCTGTTGTGGCATACGGGACCAGAGGACAGCATCATGGTGAAAGCAGCATGTCTGCTGGAGAAGTCTCCAAGCATGGTCTCTGTGCTTCTCCACTGCGGCCGAGGGCAGCTGACAGAGGGCAGAATAGCATGTGAATGCTCAGCAAGACATGGGAAAAAGAGGATTGGTTGAGAACAGCTGTAAAAAGCTTTGCAAATGTGCTGGGTTTTACAGGAGGCAGAAGGCAAAATGGGGCAGGAGGATGTAGTGCTGGAGCAACAGTGCTGCGAGGCAGGGAGTATGGAGGGGAAATGGAGCAGGGCTTTTGATGGAGAAGC
Source organism: Orthonyx spaldingii (assembly GCA_013397795.1). Lineage (NCBI taxonomy): Eukaryota > Metazoa > Chordata > Aves > Passeriformes > Orthonychidae > Orthonyx > Orthonyx spaldingii. The sequence goes on along the minus strand of VZTJ01002321.1, from coordinate 2,741,021 downwards.
TTGGGAGCAGAGTGGGCTTTCGAAGCAATCTGTGCGTGCTCTGGCTGAGGAGACAGGCGGGAGGTGTTCCCAAGCTTAGGTGCCCAGGCCATGTCTGGCTGCACTGTTGGAGCAGCGATGTCGCCTCCAAGCCCAGCACTGACAGCTTGAGCACGTGTCACCAACGACGATGGTAATGCAGCCACAAGGTGTAAATGTCACTAATGAATAAATTGCCTTGTGCCTTGGAGAGGCTAATCCATCACAGCCAGAGACAGGGATCTGACAAGCCTGGCTATTTCAGGCATACCCTGTAGGGAGGAGGAATGCTTCATTTCTGAGCCGTCCCCTGCACCTAGGGAAGCCGATGCAGGGCTTGGCTCTACGCCACTTCCCATCTTCCCAGCCACATGAGCTCAAGCTTCATCCCACTTCACTGCAACTGAAGCAGCATGAAAGGGTCCAGGTTAGCCAAAAGTGCCCTGTCAGCAGGGTGGTGTATGGGGCTAGCTGGTGATTGAGTTTGGAGGCAGGCTGCTGCACACGGGGAATGGGTGCTATAGGGCTGATGGAATACAGCAATAGGTCCCCAGTGTTCGGGAGAGCTTGTGTTAGTTGCCTGGATGTATTTCAGGCCAGCAGTGCTTGGCACTGTGTTCTAGAAGTGTGCTGTTTCCTCCTCACCCCACTATGCTGTCCCAGAGGCAGTGCACAGGACCCCCATTTTCGCCCATGCTGTTGAAGCCCAGCCACCAGCACCTTGGCTGACTGTGCAGAGGGCCAGCAGGTACCAAACAGGCAGGGACAGCTCAGCCTGGACAAATCCAGCTCCTTGGGAGCAAAGGGAGGCTGAACACAGCAACCATTTCTGTGTACAGCCTCTGCTCATCACTGCGGCAGCCTGCTCCTCCTCCCCCAGTTGGTGCTCGAAATCAACCTGCCATCCTGTTTGTGACATATGCCAGGGTGACACCTTGCAAATCGATGCCTGGGTCTCTGTGAGCAGAAACCGCCAGGCTTGGGAAGCTGGCCACTGTCTCCTGCTGCCGTGTGCGCTCTGCTCAGAGCAGCAGAAGCCGGGCTTGCCATCTGCTGCGGGAGGGAGCCAGCCGGGTGCCCCACTCCGGCCTGATGGGACACCCGCCGGCACAGCCCAAGTGCAAGCCCTTGTGTCATTTCCCCTTCTTTACCTTCCAGCCACCCCTGTCTCTCACTTTCTCTCTGGCACAGATCCATGGGTGAGGGGGTGCTCCCAGATTGACTGGGGTCCCTCTGCTGAGTGCTGCTCGTGTTGCGTTGGTGCATGGTGGCAGTGCCCAAGCTCATTCTCTCCTCCAGACAGAGGCCTACAAATGACTCCCCCCTGCCCCAAGCCTGCCAGTGTTCCTTGGAGATAGATCTCCAAGATTTCTCATGGGAGAACTAAGGGATCTGTTCTGGCCCTGCTCTCAGCACAGAGTGACCAGCTAGTTACCCACCCGGTGGTAACTGGACCTGGAGCTGACAAGTGACCCACCAACAGCAGGAATGTTCACACTCCAATAATCTGCTGTTGCTGTCTGGCCAGTGTATGTGGCGTTTGAAGTGGTTTCAGCCCTTGCAAACTGGCAGATAGTTGACTGTTGGTCTTGGGTGCAGGCAAGTGGTGCAGGCTGCTTGGTTTTTTGGACTTTGCTTTTTGGCCAAGAGATTGGAGAGAGGGCTAAGAGTTCTCCAGGTAACAGCTGCCTGTCCAGGTATTCCTGTGTTCCTGTGTGTGGCAGCCCAGGAGTGGGTTTGGAGGGTGCTTAAGTGGTGTTAACAGTCTCAGCTGTTTGCAGGAAAATGAGCAGTGACTATCCTGGAAAGAAAGTCAGAAGTTGTTCTGGTGATGACGTGTTTTCCCAAGCCCTTTTCTCTCCTTCCCTTGTCCTCACTGGCTGTGGTGGCCAATTCCTCCTCATGCGTCTGCTAGCATGTCTGCAGGATCTCATCGCTGCCCTCCAAGCATGAGCTTTCATTGCACAACTAGCTGACCAGCTGCAGCCCTGTCCTTGGAGCTACAGGCAGGCTTGCCTAGGACCAGGCCACCCCCATTAAACTCCCACCCTCGCTGCTGGAGCTGTTGCTTCATCAGCCTGATGCTGATCTGGGTCTTTTCTGCTGTTTCTGAACATGAGTTCTCATCTCATTGAGGTGTGTCATCCAGTGAAAATATTTTGTAAATGCAAATAAAAATAACTAAGTATATTCAATACCTCGGTCTCGAGGATGGGAAACAAGTAGTGGGAGATGCCCAGGTAGGGAGGTTTCACAGCTGCTACTGCTGGTTAGGAATTCTTCTGGATGTAGCTCCCAGAGCATCTATCAGTAGTGGGGAAGGGAGCTACACTAACCTGTGAGGGCTTGGGGCTGAGCCCTGTCAGCAACCCTTGTGTGGCCTCTGCTGTCAGGGCAGCCTCGCTCTCCATCCTTTCTGATCTATATGGGCGTGACACGGTGCAGATCAAGGTCCTGTCGCCAGGGGCCGGTGGCATGGTCGGTGTCTGTGCCCATCAGGCAGGGCAAGGCAAGGCAGAAGCGGGTATGTGGTGAATAAATTCTTTTGTGAACACTGGGAAACAGTTTTTACTTTTCAACTGTCAATATGATCTAGCTCTGTCTGTCTCTCAATATATGTACAAACAGTATATCACAATGTTGCCTTTTTTGTTGGAAATATCAAAGTACAAAGATTGTAAACCAAATCGGTGTAATAAAAGTTTCAGATGATTCACTGAGGTGGTTGCCAGCAGTGGGTCTGTGAGCACTGGTGTTGGGAAGGGCTGGGAGGCATGGGAAGCTCCTGCATTGCTCAGAGGGTGGGAGGGGATGGAAGTCAACCCACTTGCTTAATTCCCTGGTATCTCCTGAGCAGGGTGGTCAAAGGACTGACTCAGTCAAGTATGTGCCTTGTCACATCCTCAAGTGACCACAGCCTGTAGAGCAAAAGGAAACTGCTCCATTTTGCTCCAAGCCCAAGGAAGCTGCACTGTTTTCAAACTTGTGAGCTATGTGGGCCAGCAGTCCTGCAGGGATCCCTCTAGCTTGAAGTTATGCAAAACACAGATTGTTTTGGACAGGTTTGCACAGAAGAGCACTACTGGGTAAAGTAAGCATCTGATTGTAAAGAATTCACCTGTTGCAAAGCAGGCTAGCACTGATCAAAAGCATAGCAACCCAAAGCAGGAAACCACAGTGATGAGACCTCTTGATTTATTGAATTTATTTCTATTTAATTTTCACCACCCGTATCAGACTGCAGACAGATTTTGCTATAAATACAAATAGATTATTGAGCAGAGCAATAGCCAGAAAAAGCTGCTGAGGAACTAGAAACAACATTCCCTCAATCCTCTATGCTTCTCACATCCTCCTCAGCCAAACCTTAAAGTTAGGTCTGCTAGACCATTTAGGTGGCAGAGACTTCATCTTAGCTGCTTTACAGGTGAAACAATATTCAGTTACCTGAAGTAAGCTTGCTGCTGGAGCATATAAAAGCATCACAGGACATGAGATTTAGCGTGCAGTGAGAGAGAGGGATTAAGAGGCAGAATGTTCTGTGGTGTCACTACAGTGCCTTGAGATCTAATGTCTGTCTCCGATTAAGTTACAGGTTGGATGATGGGAGTCTGGGAAAAGCTGTGGTGGCAGCCACAAGTGTTTCTCAGAAAAACAAATAAAACCAAGACCCTGCAATAAAGTATTTCCAAGACTGCACACCCAAAGCTCATTGCTCCCTGGAGCATTTTATTCAGACAGGTTCAGTGGTGGGGTGCTGCAGAGATCCTATCCTCACCACTTCCCGATTGGCCCACACAATTTGGTGAATAAGGAAATCAGTCTCCTGTTCCACCTCTGCCTGGCGGAGATCAAGCTTGGTTAAAGTCTTGTTGTTTGCCAGCCCTTCAAGCAGATGCTTCCCACCATCCTGCAAAAGGATGAGAAGAGATGGTTAAAGGAGGACATCCAAAAAAGAAGTGTATTGCTCCTTTTCCCTCTTCCCCAGGGCAACTTCTGCTGCTGTCAGTGGGAAGTCCATGAGATGGTGCCAAAAGGGATAAAGGCCTTCACCCAGGTCCAAAATGTTGCTTACAGGAGAAGTGCAGAGGAGTGTCACCTTATGCAGCTCTCTGTGATATGACACATGCTAATGACTCCCTCTGGGTACCATGTCAGGAGTTCTCAAGCTCAGGCTAGTTATTAGCACGTCTGGCAATGATAACCTGAGAGGAGTCTGCTCGCCCCTGTCCCCCGGTTCCCAGCTTACTGCTGGCCAGGGACAAATGGATTAGAGTGCTGCTCCTCATCTCAGCAGTGGTGAGAGCCCCAGTACTGGCAGTTTTCTGCCTGGATGCCATTTCTCAGGCTGGGTTGTCTTTCCTCAGGGGAATATCTCGTGTAATTGAAGACCAGCCTGCATGGGACAGAAAATGTGATGTAGCCTTAGGGAGGCAACTCACTCTGAGGCATTTCCCCCCCATACATGAAGCACTGTATTTAGTGATGTGACAATTTGAACTTTTTCTCGCTGCTGCTATTCTCTTTCAGGTACCAAATACACCTCCTGCTCCATCTCCTGCATCCAGATGGTCCCGTCATCCCAACACCCTGCCTCCTAGCCCTTTTGCCAAAAAGGGCAGGGCAAAAAGGACTGGGAAGAGGTCCCTTTTTAATGGGATACAGAGGTCAGAATTTAATGCATGTCTAACAAAATCCCCATTTTCCCAAAGATAATGCTACAAGCCAGCTTTTGGGCTGCCATGAAACTTCACAAATGGGTAACAGGAGAGCTCATCAGAAGGAAGATGCTAAGCACAGAGATTATTATTTACTAAACAAAAATCCTTCCGTCCTTTCCAACCTTTGCCCCCTTGTATCATTAAACTCAAATGGTTTTCCACATCCAAGACCATAAAACTCAGAACTCACAAAAGGTTTTCTGCCATCAAATCCTTTTAAAACCCTTGTCAAACATATTGATGCCAATATTCCTGCCAGCAGGGACAGCTGGTCTTGCTGTCTCTTTATTTGACAGTGAGAATAATTGAGGCAGTGCAGAAAGTTTAAAAGCCAGCATGATTGCTTTTGGCTGTCTAGTTTCAAATTTCTAAAGCTCTTTTTAATCAGCAGAAGAGAAGCGGTCTGGTTTGTGGGCATGTTGCATACTGCAGCTCTTAGGAATGTAGTAAGATCTGTGGATGCTCTTCTGCCTACAAAATGTAAGCCCGTGTTTTAGGAGCCACTTACAAGCACACAGACATGACACTCCTGACCCACGCACCACTCCAGGGCCGCAGGGTGAGTTAAAGAAGCTCAACAACCAAGCCAATTTTCTAACAGTCTCCTCTGAGCGTGTGATGGACAGGAGAAATTCTGGGAAGGGTGACACTATCTGTGTGCTGCTGAGTGACAGATGGCACAGCAGATCCAAAGCACAGAGGATATGCATGAGACCCTGTCTCATGCTGCCTATCATTAACTACTCTCACGTGTGCGAAGTGTCTGTGATTTTTCCCAGACATGCTTCCTGGTTTTCAGTTTCCTGGGGGAAAAAATCCCTCTCTGCCTAAAAGCCCAAAGCCTCAAAGGCAGATTCAGCCCTATGAATGGAGCTAGATATAACAAGTGAGGTAAATGCATGGTCATGCACAGAAGGTGTCTTTCTCCTTCCTGACATCTGCTAGTCTCTTTCCTGCTCACAACTGATTGTTATCATAGCAAGAATGCAAAGTGATGGGTGCATTTGCCTCTGGCTTTGAGACAGTCTCAGCATCTGCTTTGCAAGGCCACCACACAAGCTCACAGACTGCAGGGAGAAGAGACTTCTCTTACCAGCCCAAGGTGGTTGCATGAGAAGTTGATGCTTGTCAGAGTGGTGTTTTGAGCCAGGACCTGAGAGAACACTGCAGCAGTTGGCTCTGACAGGTTATTACTTCCCAGATGGAGGGACTTCAGGCTGGTGTTAGTCAGCAGGGCATGGCCGATCGCCTCCCCGCCTTTGTCCTCCACGAAGTTGAGGCGCAGATTCAGGGAGGTCAGGGTGGAGCTCTCAGCCAGGCCTTGAGCAAGAGCTTGAGCCCCCAGGTGACGGATCTGGTTGTTACACAGATCAAGGGTTTCTAATCTGCTGTGTCTGAGCAGCTTGCCAAGAGCTTGTGCTCCATGGTCACTGATGAGATTGTGAGACAAGTCCAGCTCCAACAAGCAAGGGTGATCTTGCAAGTTACGGGACAGAAGCTTGATCTTGTCATCATCCACTTTGCTTCGTGTCAGCTTGAAAACCTGTGGGCATAAAAACCAGGGTCACTAAAGCAGCCAGTGCTTTGGACAAGATCATCAGGAAGTTAAACCTGTGGTCCACCAGACAGGATTCATCTCCCTTCACTTCAGACACCTTTAGCCAGCAGGCTTGAGTAGTTGCTTTCCTAGTGGGCAGAAACTTCCAGCAAGCAGGGCATGCCACTGATGTCCCATGCCTACTCTAGGGGAAAAGGGTTTGTCTCCTGGAAATGCCTGTTCTTTTCCTCTGACTGCATGAGATCTGGGAGCTAAATTAAAGCAAGATAAAGCTGTCCAAATATCTGCATCAACTAGCAGCAGAACCCACCCCAGATCACAGTCGAACCTGTCTGAATTAACATGTGCACCAGTGGTAACCAAAGTGCAATGTCATGTGTGGCCAGGACATCTTAATAGCCACAAGAGAGGTCATTTCTCTTCTGGAAGCCATGTAGACAAATATTTCCCAAAGCATGCCAATCTGTGGGGAGTTCATCCAGTTCACTCTGGCTCCACTCTGGATAGCAATGCCTGCTGATGTTCTGGAGGGGCCCAGTATCTGCATTGCAGTTGCCACAGAGCTGAAGATACTGTTAGTGCTTAGGAGGAAAATTCCTCATCGCTCTAAGGCTAGTGTGGGTGTTTACTCATGCTCTTCTTGGGGGTCTTTGCTCCTTTGGAAGAGGCTGAGCAAAACTACCAAAAACTCCTTATGAAAAGCTCTCTGGGCTTTTCCTCTCCTCCCTCCCAGAACCACACATGGACTTAAAATAGTGGAGTGCTGCTGTCCCTGATGCTACAGGCAACAAGTTTTGTGGGAGCAAGTATTTTTCTCACTGATCCTCTGACAACCTGTTCTAACAAGGACATGGCAGAACAAGATGCTCAGCACGAGGCCAGCAAGTTAACATCTCTGCGCTCTGACAGACTCCGTAACTTGCAAAAGGAAAGGTGCTACCAGCAAGCAAAACTGGTCCCTGTATTTCTATCCACAGGCAATTTAAGGTCTAGCTGAGGGAGTAAGGTTCAGTTTAGGGTATATTACTTTCAAGTTATGGCACATCTTCACAGCAGCAGCCAAGTTGGAGCAGTCCTTCTCAGTGAAGTTAAAGAGGCTCCACTCAAAGTTCATGCCACAGCCCTTCACACCATAAGTGAGATGAAGCTCTTCAAGGTGAGGGAGAGCAGTAATGAGATCTTTCAGGTCGTAGTGATGCGTGTAGACCTGAGCAAGTTCAGCATCATCCCCTGTGTCAGAGAGGACATTGCTCTCCTCCTTTTGATCCACCCACAGAGGTGGCAGGAACTGATCTATCTCCAGTTTCCGCACGTAGCCTTTGCAGAGCGGGATGAGCTCTAGGACTTGTTTGGGGTCTGTGGTGTTAGGGATGAAAAACTTCACAATGTTCTCCAGGTGACGTTCAAAGAACATCCGTTTCCAGCTGTCTCCATAGTTGGAGACGTCACACACTTGCCAGCGCTCAATACAGCACCTCTTCCAGTAGTCCTCATGGCTTACTATGTTGGCAGTCACAGTCAGTGGAAGGCTGGTGGAGAGCTTGTCCACCACCTTCCTTTGGTGCTCAGGCAGAAGGTAGTTCAAAATAGGGTTCTCTGGAACAGATAAAAAGAACAAGAGGTTGGTCTGGGCATAGAAACAATTGCCAGTGCTATGGTTCTGCCCGAGCCTCCAGCTGCGTGCCCATGCCCTCCCCTCTGCTGATACTGGCTCTCATCTTGGTTGCCAAAGGCTGGTGCACAGAGCTAAGTTGGCAGAAGAGATGTAGGATTCATTTTTACATTTCCATATATGATTTCTAACTCTTACAATGAAACATCAGCATAATTGGGTTTACTCTCATAATATTTGGGAACTGTGCCAGAAACTGAGCTCCCCATTTAAACTTAGTTTGAATGCAGTTTATATTCAGAGCAGGAATTCTGCTCCCAAGAGAACTAATTCAGCCTTACAGTGATGGAAGAGCTTAGCCTGCCATTTGCTGAACTTCCTCCCTTTTGGTTTCTAAGCATATTGAAGAACAGTATTTGAGAACAACTGTGTGCTTTTCATTCAGGTCCTTGTGCCTATTTATCTTAATTCAAGCATCAGTCTTACCTCAAATTGATTCCTGTTCCTTTTTGCTGAGGCACACTCCTAGCTTTTAGGTCCACCTTGTTTGAATAGAAGTTCTGTTTTTCCAGGTACTCTTTCCCCTAAGTTTCTTTCCTAATGCTTGCTCTGAGTCTCAGCTGTCTTCTCTGGTAGAAGTTCTTTGTGGCAAGAAATGCCAGAGAAAAGCCACATGTACTCACACCATGAATATTTGGTTACATGTACACAGTTGTGTTGAGTAACAGAAATCATCAGTGGAGAGACCCATCTGAGCATGGGAAACCAGATCATGAAACATAAAGTGGGGTTAGCTTTGTATTTCCTCTGTTTCCGTGGCATTCCCTTCTAAGGACACTGACAGTTTTACCACAGCCTCTTCCTGGAGTCTATTTTCCAGTGTCCTACAGCTGACACCACAGTGACCTTCTCTACAAGGTCCCACGACACAAACAGAGGTGGGACACATATGGGCAGGGCTGGGGCTGGGGCTGGGGCTGGGGCTCACTCAGGCCACACTGTGGGCGAGGGGCAGCCTCACAGCTCAGGTAACAGCCCAAGGGTCCCCATGACAATGAGCACACTGCTTTTATGCATGCACAATGCAGGTCCAGTGCATTTGGCATCAAACTGACTGATCAGGCTGATAGGGCTGCAAGGGTGTCCCAGCTCAGACCCCCAAGTATCATCAGCTCCTGCACAAGGCAGCACTGAGCTCCTCTATACTGTTTTGCAGTCCCAATGTGGACACAGCCTTAAAATTATCTTTGGTCTTTGCTGCCATTTCACTGAGTCAGCCAAAAAGACAGGTAGGCCCTTCTTTTCTCCCTCCCAGTCAGTTCTCAGATAAGATATGCTTCTTTTGTTTTGCTGTGTTTCATCAGTCCACCTGCTTCAAAAGCACATTCCCTGCCTGAGGATATAACTTGTCACATCACCACCAAAAGCCACGGAGGAGGGTTGAACCTGTGAGTGCAATGCTGAGATGATAGCTCCTCCGGGCAGGGAGCAATTTTCCACCTCTTTGTACAGCACTCAGTCCAACAGGGATCCATCCTTGAGTGCTACTCTAACATTGATATGAATCAAGAGCAGGAAACAGCAACTCCACAGCCCCGTCATGGTTGAGGTGAGTCCAGAAGAGCATGGATGGACAATGATGTGATAGAACAAGGTCAGGACAGAATCACATCCTGGACAGCAGCCCAGAGGACTACAGCCATCCCTGGAGTGTACAAGTACATACTTAGCAACTAAACAGTTTGTTTAACTGGCTGCCCAAGGGGATATTTCTCCCCATCTGTTCCTTTGGCAGGGCTGGGTACCACACTCTGTCTTTCAGATGCATCTGCCTGCCTTGTTGACCCTTTGCTCTCTGGGACCGACCCTCTCTCTCCATGTGTCCTAGAGTAAATGCGCTCTCACTTACTTTCGAAATTGTGAATGATGTGCCAGAGGCAGAGCTCAGTGAGGTGGGGGACAGTGACCAGAGACCAGGTAGGATCCTCAGCGAGGCAGCGGCGTGTGTAGAATGAGCCATCAGTGAGGCTGGCCTGAGGTGGACATGGTGAGGGAATGCCTGTGCTCTGGTCACCAGCTGGCATCCTGCTCAGGACCTACTTCTCCTTCAGGAGAAGCAAGGGGAAAATTCCTTGAGAGTCACCACCACGTGGGTGCCTGCAAAAGAAAAAGGCAGCTTTAGAAAGAAGCCAGCAATAAGAACGGTCAGCTCACACTGCTCTCCTGTAACACACTTGCCCTTTGCCTGCCTCCTTTGCTTTGGACTGGAAGCACTGCAGCCAAACAACTATTACTCAGCCTCATCTTTATACCCTGCCCTGTGCAAAGAGGTCTCTAGGCACCACATGCAATAAGGAGATAATAACGTGGTGTTAATTCAGAGTGCTGTTGAAGAGGATGGACGGGAATTGATTGTTTACTGTCCTTTCCAATAAAAGTAATAAGGGAAGCTGGCAGGAGCTGGGTTTAAAGCAAAGGGTTCTTCTCATAGGCTGCAGTTGAACTGGGGAATTCCTTGCCATGGGATGTTGTGGATGCTAGGAGTCTGTGCAGACTCCAGGAAAAGTCCATGGAAGAGAAACCCTTTGAGAATGGTGAAATGCACAGAAGTCATGTGGCTCAGTGTGAGCAGCCAAACACAGCTGGAAGTGAGGAGAGTGCTGGAGGAAAGAACACATACTTGCATTGTTTTTCTACTCTTCGCCAGGTGTCTGCTTCTAGCCACTGTCAGAGATGGGTTTTTGAGCCAGCTATCCCCTGGTTTGATCCAGTATGCCTATTCTTATGACTCTCTAAATACAGATGCTTTACAGATGAATACATTATAAGTCCATTCTTTTCCTGCTTTTCTCCATTATTCTCCAGCTGAACTCCTTCCAAACATCCATTAACTGATGAGATGGGTCAGACCTGTTCAGACCACACTGAGCATAAGCAGATACGAGCTAAAAGAACCAGCCTGGAGCAGAAGAATAGGCCTGGTCCTCTTAACTTTGCAGAGCTTTCCCAGACCAAAGTTTTCCATTTGCTGTTTCCTATTCCAACCTCAAGGCCAGTGCTCTCAGACATCAGAATCCCACGTGTGTGGTTATTGCCTGGAAGTCCTAATGGTTCTCTAACCAGCCAGTCTGAAACAGGCGGAAAAGACACCAGGAAGGAATCATCCACTTGAGTTCCACATTCCACAAGAGCATCTAGGTCTGGTGAGCATAGCCCAGGGCATACAGACCCATGCTGATCCTTACTGGGGCTAACTGGATTTAACAGGGCTGCAGCACAGGGCTGGGCAGTTACAGGCTGCAGGACACCTAAAAGAATCATGAGGCTGAGGTGGATGGCAACGTCAGAGGTGAGGACATCTTCCTGCAAGACCAAGAGGATACCTCAGGGCAGTGGTGGCCTTGCACCATCATAGGGTCAAAGGATCCTGTGAAAGGATAACTTCCATGTAGTATCTTTGGCCACCATATTCCTCACCAGATGGGGTGGTTTGATCCCAACCAGCTCCTTCTTTGTGAGGGATGTGACCCAGACAGTGATCCCTAGATGAACCACCTTAGGTCCTTCCTTCCCCTGCACAAGGTTGCTCCCTTCACCTCTGCCTTCCTAGCTGGTGCTGCTTCTGTCAGCACCACCCTCTCTCTCCCTGCAAGCTTTGGAGCTGGCTTTGCTAGTGTTACTCCCTCTGCTCCTTCCCCTCCAAAAGGCATCTGAGGAAGCGCCTGCAAAAGAGGGAAGAGAGGAGATCTGTGAAATGCTGAGGTCTAGAGGATAGGAGCAAATGATTCATGCTGCAAATTTGTCAGCAAAGGCTTCTTCCAATGCACTTGAAGCAGGCCTGAGAGTGACAGGAAAAGGTAGAGATGGAAGTGGCAGGGCATTCTCTGGCACAAAGCAGGAGGATGAAGGGTGCCAAGGGCAGAGAAGCTGTATTTCCTGGGAGGCAGTGGTGTACAGATGACAAAGGTAAAGGCTGTAGAAAAAGGAGGCCTGATCTGAAGAAGGGTGGATGTGGAAGGAGAAGGAATGAATGATAGGCAGCTGTGAAGATGGATTGAGAGTCCTTTCCCTGCAAAGTTCCTTGTGCCCTAAGGAAGGTGCTATGATGATGGGCCACCTTTCCAGGGGAAAAGAAGAGGCCTGATTCTCCACAGCACACTAACCCAGCTGAAACCCAGCTCCTAGTGCTTGATGCACTTCAGCGGAAGGGCAAAACACAGCTAGAAGGCACTGAGGTGGCATTAATAGAAGTGACTGGGAAAATTGTTTTCTCCTTGCTCAGTCCTTTGTCCTATTCATAAAGCATCTGTATCATTTTGTCCCCCAGGCCAATCACAGCTAATTGAAGCTTCTGATGGCTTTCCTGACCTTTTGGGAACAATCATTAAAGGCCAGCTGTTGGGGAGAGCCAGTGCAGCACTTGTGGCCTAGGATTATTTCCTGCCTGTTCCAGCAGATGATCCAATTGCCTGCTTACCGATGGCAGATTGATTTTCAGAGGGTAGGTAACCCTTGGCACATGCAGAACTGCTGAATGGGTTCCAAGAGTTGAGGCAGGAGACACAGGGGCCCTGAGGCAGAGCTGTCCAGACTGCTGAGAAGCTTTCCCTTGATCTGAGCTCTTGAATAAGTCAGCTCAGCTGACTCCACCATCCCCACTTGTCATTCACAACAAAGCAAACAGGAGCAAGGCTGCAAAGCATCTGAATCAACCCCACACTGATGGTGCCAGGTCTGACGCTGAGCCACTGCTCCCAATACATCCATTCCCACCACGCCAGCATGGAGAACATGCCTGCCAGGTGCCCTTACCACCAGGGGAAGAGCCTCCTTCACTGCTCACCCCCTCTGCCTCAGCTGTGGGAGTCTCACCCAGCCAGAGTTGACACACCAAACTCATTTCCAGAGCTGGGTTTGCTAAGCATATATTTAAACACAGGGGTAGCGCTGTAATTCACTATCAATAAACCAAGTAAACAGCGTTAATGCATGCTCCTTCCCACCCACTCTACATACACATCAGTCACCTATCCTAAAAAGGCTTTATTAGACGATATACAATGAATGGAGCCATGTAGTAAATTCCCAGTTTTTGTAATTTAACACCGATATTACACTGAAAAGTAAATAATGATAGAACTTCTTAAAAAAATAAAGGAAATCACACTTCCCTTCCCCAGGATGAACTGACAGAAACCTACTCACATAATCAAATTATGCTGCAACTAACATGCCTAACAAACCTTCTTCAGCTGAACCTGTTTTGATCTGGAAATAAAAGATTTTTGCTCTTTTCATTCACACCAAATCCCAGAGAGACCAAAAAAGAAGAGCTGCATGGAAACCAATGACCTTTGGCTGATGCTTCTACCAGCATTACAGAGATCCAATAAATGGAAAAACTGTAAACACTGTGTTTATTGGAGAGTTTTTAAGAGCAGGATAAATGTTTTCTGAGGGTGGTTATGCCCCAGCCGTGATTGCATTTGCATTGAAGCTCCGTCTGCCCATTAATTGAGGAAGTTCTTACGCCACTGCAGCAGCACCCTGAAAATGCCAGTTGTTCTGCAGGTGTGCTGACCTTAGTGCTGTTACCTGTAGTCCAGGCAAGTGATCCTGAGCCTGGCGAACGCCACTGATCCCACCAACACCTGTGGGCACTTGTCATGCTCTGTGGCACTTCCAAAGGCTAATGCTAAGTGTGCATTAGGACACGATGTTGCAGGCTAATTCAGGGGCTTTTGAGAGTCTGCAATGGGCTTTAAGTGAGTTTAAAAAAAAAAAAGTGCCAAATGAGGAATCTATTTAGCTTCAGATATAATGAAATTTGTCTGTAATGGGCAGAGTGAGGCCAGCTGGCCCTTTGGGAATTTGGTTAATGTCACCACTTTAATCCAGGCGGTTGTGAAGGGCCAAAACTGTGGTCCTGGAACTCTGTCAGCATGACCTGGGAAAGGCCATTGCCCCAGTGGGATGTCAGAAAAACAAAAGCCCTTTCGGCCCTGAGCACTGCCCTCCGCAGCGCCGGCCACTGGGCACAGCTGGCTCTGCAGTGCCGGCCCCCGGAGGTTCGGAGAGGGGTCCCTTCCCCAGGGCTGTAAGGAGAACGTTCGGTTGCTGCTGAACGTCCCTGCCAGCCCAGCTCCACGGGATCCCGGCCCTGTGCTCCCTCCTGCCAGCCAAGCTCCTCTCCAGAGACCCCGAGAGGGAAGAGAACTCATTAGCGCGGCCGCTTGGTTACGAACCAGACCTGCGAGCTGCCGGGGGCAGAGCCCGGTCAGTGGCGAGGGGTGTCCCCGGCCCCGGCACCGCCGCGGGTGCTCCGGGGCGTGAAACGCGCGGGGTCCCTCCCTGCCGACCGCGGGGCCTGGGGGATGCGGCTGCCGGCTCTGCCCTGCTGCTGCGGGCAGGGAACGGGACCAGGAGCGGCCCGGTCTCCAGGGACGCGGCCGTTGCCAGGGCGGGGCTCCGCAGGCCGCGACCCCCGGCCGGGCACGCCTGGGGCTTGTGGGGAGCCGGGCTCGCGGCCTGCCCGCTGCCCCACGGCCTGCCCGCTACCGGGGTGTGCGGGGCCGCAAGAACCAGCAGGAAGGCAGAGGGACGGGGTTTGGGATGGCGCTCCCCCGTCACCCCGCCCCGCTGCAGCTGCTGAGAGATGGTGCCGTGGTGAGCAGGAGCAGGAGCAGGAGGAAATGTGTGAGGTCACCACCATGCTCCACGAGTGCTGGGAGTGGTGGGGGGATTTGCCCTGAACTTCCTGCAGCAGCAGCACCTGCTGTGGCACCATGGCATCACGGAAAGAATGGGGCAAGGTGTGCAATTTGAATGGTTTGGTACCAGTCAGTATTCAAAGGGTGTCCTCAAGATACCCGTTTTCTTGCATGTTGGTATTGCTAAAGGTATGCTGTCTGTGCCTGAAACGGGCTTGCTTCAAGGCCTTATATTTTGGGGCAGAACGACATCACAGGCAAGTCTGAGGGGGAGGAAAGTAAATTTGAGAACTCCACTGATGGCAAGAAGATCTTGGCCCATCTGCTGCATGTTCCTCTCTTCTCCTTGACCTGTTCGTTTTTCATTCTGCTGTTGAGCATCCTCTACAGAAGTGGGGAAAACCAGAATCCTCGTCAAGGCACATACCATGCTGTGGAATATAAACAGTAAACAAAGGGATGAAAACAATGCATCTCTGCTTTCCCATTTCTCAGATCTAAGGATTGCAGTATTTGCCAGGGCATTTCCAGCCTGAAATGTGTCTTTCTTTTACTCCTTTGGAATGCTGATGCACTCAGTAGTGGGCACAAGAGGAGTGCAGCTAGCCTGTGCCCTGTGGGAGCATACATAACACTGGTGCCAGCTCTCATGATAGTCCTGCAAGTCCCATAATAGCTGGCAGTTTCAGGAAGCTGTGCTGACTTTCATATAAAATTTACCTCCTGGTCATGAAGAAGATGTCAAAAGCATGATCCCAGATCACCCAAAAGGCTCAGCAACAAAACAATAAATGCAAAGAGGCATAGATTAAAAAAAAAGGATCAAGACGCTGAGGCTTCCTTTGTGAGTTTCAAAGATGGGAAGTTAGACCTTGGCAGCAATGTACTTCTTTTTCTAGGTGTGGCCTGATTCTGTCACTCAACTCCCCAGAAGACAGTGACACCGCCTGTGAGTCAAGCTGGTGTTTAACACAGTGGGGATGTCAGAAGCCTTGCAAAGCCCTTCACAAACGCTGGCCTCACACTGACCATGTTACTCCTGGGAACACATCTCCAGGGCTTTTGAGACCTTGAAAAGCAGAAATGAGAGCAACATAAAACCAGAGATATGTTCTCTTGCACTGATTTCCATGCATACATTCGGTTGGACTCCTGAACTGCAAAGGAGATAGCCAAACCGGATCCACAGAAATAGCCCCTCTGAGTTGCCTGCATAACAGTGATCAATTTCTGACCTGAGCCTTCAACAAGCCATCAACACTGAGGTTTTTAGCCCACCTCACGGCTAATATAATGCAAATGTCAGGTTTTGGAGACTTCACGGTCCCGTGGAGTCCAGCTGTGCCTGCCCAGTCATTGATTCCCAGAGACAACAGTGCCCAATATTGCAGTCAGTTGTCAAAATGGATGCAATGAGGTGTTGAATCATATGCTGAAAACAAGTAGTGGTAGTCAAAAAATAGCGATATTAACTCTTTCTCTACCTTAGCATTTATTTCCATAAGTGTAGACATTAGTGTTGTTCCCAGTGGGGTGTGCAGTGGCAGTTGTCCTTGAAAGCTGTGGAGTAGGGATGCAGGATAAAACACTACATCCATTCCCATTCCCATCCCCACTGTTGACACCTGAGAGTGGGGATGAGGGAACGTGCTGCTTCCTGGCCTTAGTGACTAAAGCACTGTCCTACCAGCAGACCCCAGGTGCCCTCTGGATCCCTCCAGCTGCCAGGTCTCAGATTTCCTCCAGGCAGCACCTGTGATGGTGTTGTGCATTATCAGCTCTGCCAGCTTTGCCTGGAGTTGGAGGACAGTGTAACAACAGTCAAACCTCATATCACAACAAATATATTGGACAGGAGCCGTGTCCTGCAGTGCCTTGTGTGGGAGGAATATATCCTACATGGCGTCTTCTGCTGCTAATGTGAAGATTCAGGTGCTGTTCTGGAAACAGAGCTATGGCTGTAGGGTGACAACCTTTTTTAGCGTCCCAGCATGATGGACTAGAAACGTTATCCTCTCTGGCTTTGCTCAGCCACCAACACACCCTGCAGCCAAGCATTTCTCCCTCTCCCTCTCCCTCTCCTTCTCCATCTTCCTCTCCTTCTCCCTCTCTTCTTTTCTCCAGTGGCACCAGCACCAGCTGTCTCCTCAGGGACTGCAGGAACACATCTGGTGAGCTTTCTGCCCACAGCAAGTAGCAGGCTGTTTGTTTGCAGTGGCAGCTGGAGTTAGAAGGGGTGGAAAAAACCCCTCTTTGTGCATGTGTCCTCCTGGTCAGCTCTGCTAGTGCATCTCCTGCAGCCCCCCCAAGTCCTCACATCACCCCATGATGGCCAGAAGTCACCACACCACTCCAGGATATTATTTCGAGTCCTGTACTCCATGTGGGGCAGCCTCTCTAGCTGATGCCTGCAGCAAGGCAACCTCCATCTGTCAGATGTGGTTCATCTCTCCATGGGGAAGAACCATGGGCACAGCTGAAGGTCAGGTTTGAGAGGAGCCTACTGGTGTTTGATGTCTGCCTGACATCAAAGGGTTTCATTAGGTAGGAGCCAGCAAGGTTTGTCTTTGGCACTGGTGGAGTCCTCTTTTGTGAATGGCTTCTACCCTTTCAAAGAAGAGCACAGAAAGTTGCCAAAACTGGGCGGGATTCAGAAAATTGAGGATGCTGAGGAGCAGGGACTGGCTCCAAAGCTCTATTTCCAGGCCCTCCTCTGGCTGGCTCCCTGCAGCTCTTGCTGGAAAACACTGCTTACGAGCAGCCAGCAGTTTGTAGTCCTGGGGGAAGCAGCAAAACAAATGATATCCTGGAAGGAAGAAAACTGCCCCTTGTGCAGCCAGTTCTGAAGGATGGGGGAGCACGATGCTCTCTGTGCTGCTGCTCTCCCAAAGCTTTCTGCTCTCCCTGGGTCCCAGCAGGAACGATGCAGCTGCTGACAGCTATTAATAGAAGGGGAGAACGTGGGCTCTTTTTCCTACTGCTTTCTGGGATGAATGGTAATTACCCTTAATGAGACTGGATTTGGTTCTACCTCCTACCTTCCAGCCCCCTTGCCTGCACTGGCAGGGAGAGACCAGCCCATCTGCTGCCTGCACTGGCTCTGTGGGGAGCAGAGCTTGACAGCAGGAGTGGAGGCTCATCTTCTTGGGCCATCCCACAGGCCTTGCTCGTGGATGCTGGGCACAGGGGAGGAGGCAGAGCCTGTCAGCTGACAGGTTGCAGCAGCTCCCCTCAGCCTGGCCTTTCCAGTGGCACACAGAAGCCCCGTGGGAGGTGAGATAAATGATCCAACCACAGGCTGAGGGTGAGGGTGGCTTGGATGCTCTCTCTTTGAGATTAATTAAAGAAACAAAACAGGGGAACAAATAATCAGGGAATCCAACCTGTTGCTATAGTTGGTATCCCCATCATCATGCATCACACCAAGGTTTGTGAAAAGGGATATCCTTCCTTCCTTGCTGGTGCAAAACCAGCCCCAGAATATTCCTGGACTTGGCCCCGACCTCCCACAGTCTAGCTGCCATAGGGTTAATCAGGGTATGATCTGCATGAGGGGGATGGTTTTGTTCTTCCCACACCACTGCCTGAACCCTGGCCTGAACTCTGAAGCAGGAAGGTTTCCTTCATTCAGGTTACTTTAAAAATACTGCATAAATAGTGCAGGAGGTTTTCTTCATCCTCTAGCAGGCTGTGCCTCCTAGGAATCACCTCCAAGTAGATGGAAGCAAATGTAGATGGCTGTTAGATCTTTCTTGTACATCCCAGTCTCTGACTCTGGGGCAGGACATGCTCTGCATTGGTGTTTGCCCAAGATGCTTGGTAAGGCTGCACTTCACTAACCCCACCTCTGTGCTGTCCTGCTCACCTGAACAGCCACAATGCCTCAATGAATCTTTACTGCTCTCTGAAAACTTAGATCTTTCTTTGCTTGGTTCAGCTTAGCAGCCGGTAACACTTTCCACCATGGGAACCCCTTCCCTTCACTGACCCTGCTTGCAGCAGGGCAAGAGGGGAAAAAAGAGGCTGCCCCATCTTGCCAAGCTGAAACTTCCCAGGCAAGACAGTTTATTTGCCTCTTAGTTTTTAATTAGCTTTTTTCCAGATCATATGTTTTCTTGACTGAATAAAAAAAACCTTCCTGCAGGCAGAATCTGTGCCCAGGGACCTACTGGTTCCCATTTGCAACCCCCTGCCTCCTTGCTTCTGGAGGCCTCTCTTTTTCCCTCTCTTCAAGATTCATCCAACGTCAGACCAGAAGTTTCAAGTCCCTCTGCTGACTCCCACTCAGCCCCTTGTGCTGCATCCAAGTGCCAGATGGCACTCTAGGCTCGAGAAGGAGCTGTGCCAGGCTCCCCTCCCTTTCTCTCCACCCTCCAATCTACAGAAAAGAGACAGAGAACCAGCACTGCCAGGTTTCAGGCTGCCGTGTTTGTGCCAGCTTCTGTGGTCTTCAGCCCCAGTTGCAGTGGGATTGACATGGGAGGTACTGGCACAACCCCTGGGCAAGGGGTGCCAGGGAAGAGAGGACCTACTCTGAAGCTTCCCTCTGTGCCCAGCTCTGTGTTATAATTAACAACCAATGCTGAGGACACAACCACAGCCACTGCTTCCTCCATGTTCCCCTGGCCCTGCTTCCTTCCTTTCTTGTTGGAAAATTTCCTCTTTGTCCAGGGTTGCTCACTGTCACTGGGTAGTGCTTCAAAGGTAGTTACAGGTCTGCAGGTCTGAAGGTTTAGCAAGATCCTCCTGGGCAGGACAAGTGCCCAGGCCCCCTATATTGAAACAAGGAGGAGGAGGAGGAGGGGAAAAAGAGAGCAACTGTCCTACCAGAAAGTGGGTCACAGAGGCTGTGGGCAGCAGAAACATCCTGTTTGTGAGTCCTGCTTTGAGCATGGGGCCATGTTTGGATGGCAAAAGGAACTTGGGGAGGATGTGCTCAGATATTCCCAGCCTTTCTGCTTCAGACAGCTGTGTTAGCACAGTGCCTGCTGCTTTTGGCTCAGAACTGGCTGGCCCCTTGAGTAATCCCTTCTTTCCTGAAGGGACTCTGGCACTTTTTGCTGGCTCTTCTTGACACTCCATTAGCACTGCCTGAGCTCTAGGGTCTCTACTGTCACTACTGAGTCACAGAAATCTCCACAGGTCCTGTCCCTGGAGCATGTGTCTCCTCACTTGCTCACAGCCAGGTTGCTGTCACTCAGTTCCTCAGAGGGGATGAGGAAGACATGTCCCTTAGTAGAGTCCAGGAGGAGACATGCACAGAAAATGTGAGCTGCACCATGCTGCAAGAGGGCAGGTCACGAGGGAGGTAGTTAATATAGAAACACTGATCACCGAGATTTTGCTAGCCCTCCTCCTCAATTCCTGGCGAATGGGGTGCTGTTGTGTCCTTACCAAGGATGCCAGCTGTGGCCAGCTTCCCTCAGCTGTGCTGGTCACGTTCCGCCCTGCCCTGTCCACCTGGCTGCTGGGCTCTGTGACATGGAGGCATCACCACTCGACAAACCTGGCAGCGGGTGCGTGAGCCAAGCTGGGGTGCCATGCGGGAGAGGAGAGTTGGCTGCATATTTGGTTGGAGGAGGGAAAGCTTCCAGTTAGTGACTTCTATTCCTGTCTGGGCTTGTTGCAGACTTCACGACATTCAGAGCAGGTGTGAAGCTTTTCCCTTACCAGGCTGGGGATGAGAGTTAGTGGGAGGCTGTTTTCCAGCACTTCCATGGAGATGATCCATTGGTTTTGCATGGTCTCTTTTTTTCCACAGGATAGTCTATGATCTGCATTTTGGCTTGTGACTCTGTATCATTCCCTTCCCTGCCCCAATTTCCACCTCTCCTTGTTGTGCTGTGTTTAGATAAATCCAAGTGCTCGCAACAGTGTAGGTGCTCTAGAGGGACATGAAGCAGGATCAGGTGCTACAGCATAGGCAGTGCACAGTGAGATTTTGAAAATCCCAGGGCAGGCAGTGCAGCATCCTTCCCTTGTGAGGCCACCAGAAAGCAGCTCAGAAGTTCACGGTCCTGGTTATATTTGAAATGAGGACATAATCCCTGCTTGCCTTATTTACCTTCAAGGCCAGCTTGGCTGTGATATCCTTTGCAGAGGGACAACCAACACACCTTGCAGGTAGACACCCCATCCCTTGGAGCCTGGGGACGCTTGCTGGGGCCTGACCCACAGAAGAAGGAGAGGAGTGGGAGTGGGGCCAGCTGGGTTGCATGGGCTGGGAAGGTGGAGGCACCTGAGAGAGAAGGCACATTTCCCATCTCTCAGACCCTTGGTGTACCCCAGGAGCAGCTCCATATATCTGGTATGAGGAGTTGCAGGGTCTGGTGTAGGGCAACTTGCAGGAGCAGAAGGGGGACCTGCTCACCCCATCAGAGCAAGAACAATGTCAGGGCAGTCGCTGTGGTGGGAGCTGGACACTGATGGGATAGGACAGCCTGGGAGCTTGCGCGCCACGGGCTGCTGAGTTGACACTGTCCTTTGGTGCCCTCTTCCCAACCCAGCGGAGCCCAGCACTTGTAGAACTGTGGAGCTGCCAGCTGCCATCACTGTCCCTCCAGAGCCATGCTCTGTGACAGATCTGCTTCCTCTGCTGCGCCCAGCTCCCGGGCACTCCCTGGCCTCACTGCAGGGAGTGGGGGCCATGGCAGAGCCACAGTCCCCTTGGTGTTCCCTTTCAGGGCTTGGCTGGTGGAGCAGGGCCCCAAAGCATTGTGCTGTGTGCTGGGGGGAGCTGGGTGCATGCTGCCAGATGCCTCCCGCTGCAGCTCTCTGGCTTTGCCTCTCTGAAAGTCTCTGCCATGTCCGGCAGCAACACAGGCCAGCACAGGGAGAACCACTTGTGTTCCCTCTTGTGCCCCATCACTGCATCCGGATTACACTGGCAAAGGGAGCTGGGCTGGCATGCTGCAGGCTCTGCCTGCAGCTGCTGAGCCAGTCTGTCTGGAAACTCTACGCTTGAGGATTTGTTCAAGGGTCAGAGATTGCCTGATGCCTGCAGGGTGCTTCTGAACTCACAAGGAGCAACCTGGAGTGTTCCCAAGGACTTCTGCAGTGCCAGCAATGTACCAAGCCCAGCTGCTGCCTCTGTGCTTGGTCTATCCCTGGGTTATGCCCTGTGGTACTTCCTCGGGACCAGTGTAAAGCTTTCCATCCCTGATTCCAAGCCCAGCTGTCCCCTTCTACTGTAAGGCCTCCAGCTCTGCCTGCTAGGGCCAACTCACCCCGCTCAGCTGTGGTTTTTGGCTGCAGTGCTTGGTGGGTCTCTCCTTCCATCTCCCTGGCTGGGTGCCCAGGGTGATGCTGCTCCCCCAGGGCTGGGAAGCCCAGCTGCAGAGCCCTCACTTGCTGTCTTTTCCACAAAGAAATGGCAGTGTGCGAGTTCCATGGCCCTCAGATGTGGACAGGGGTGTCTCTTCTCCCAGACCCTCCCTCTGGTAGGGAGTGGTGGTGCCCATGGTGGGGACACCCCAGACATTCCAGCTTGTCCTGCTGCTGCAGTGCTGTGAAAGCCAGCAACTCTTGGGTCACTCTTGGGGCAACCAGCTCCAGCAGGAAGCTCTCCTGGCTCTCTGGATGTCCAGTCTGTTCCAGGTGGGTGATTCCTGTGTTTCTAACAAGGCTGGGGAAGAAAATTAAAAGCCCAAGTGAGCAAAGCAGCCAGGCTGAGCCAGGAAATGTCAGAAATGCCTCTGTCAACACTGCAGCTGAGGCAAGCAGGCAGGCAGGCAGCTTCTTAATTATTGATGGTGCTTATAAATAAATGCTGGGGCAGGGAGAAGAAGGTTATAACAGAGCAGAGGAGCCACTTCTGGGTGGGGGAGGGAACCTGAGAACTTGCTTGTTTTAAAGGTCATTTAGTTTTGACTCTGTTTCCCCTTTTTTCTGTAAAACTCGGTGATATTTGAGTTGGTGGATTATCTTCCTTGTGCATCTTCTTCTTGCATCTGTCTAACCTGGCCAGCCAGGAGGAGGAGAGAGGAAAGACACCAGTAAGTGAGGGCAGTGAGAGAAGGCGGAGGGTGGTGACGGAGGAAACACTGTGTGGAATGTGGGACAAACAGGCAAACAAGGAGACAACAAAATTAGTAGAGCAGCAAATCCCAACCCGAGTGTAAATAATTTTTCACCATGTGAAAAGAAGGTCTACGTAGGCTCGGATTTATCTTCCTCTTCCTGGAGCTCAAGCCCAGGCAACCTCTGATGCAAAGCAAGAGGAAAGTGCGTGACATGAGGCTGGGCAAA
The DNA here is from genome assembly GCA_013397795.1 of Orthonyx spaldingii. Lineage (NCBI taxonomy): Eukaryota > Metazoa > Chordata > Aves > Passeriformes > Orthonychidae > Orthonyx > Orthonyx spaldingii. The sequence continues at coordinate 2,718,155 of VZTJ01002321.1, read as the reverse complement.
GACTAGAAGGAGATTCAGGGCTCTTGGTTGGGGACTGGAATAGTAACCCAGTGTCTGCATAGCCTCAGGAGCATTTGCAGCAGGCTCAGGGCGGAGTGTCCCAGAAAAACCAGACTATCTGATGGCAATAGTTCTGGGATAGGGATCCCACATCCAGCTGAAAACACTGGAAAGGTTTTGATTTAGGATTTTGGACTGGAATTACAGTAGTACTTTGAGACTGACAGTCCCCATAGGTGTCTTAAGTGACTGTGCATGGTAGGATTTCACAACTTGGTCTGAAATCCTCCAGCTTACAACAGTGAACACATAGGCACTGGGTGAAATACAGACTCAGGCACAATGGAGCTCCTTCTAGCCTACATCACAGCAGACCCTACCAGGTCACCTTCCAGGCCCCCCAGCCTCAAGGGAGCCATTACATGTGGTGGGCAGCAGCACCCCAGTGCTGGGGCTGGTCATGGGTATAGCTTTGGGTATAGCTTTGTTCATCTTTCCACTGGGGCCTGCCATGGTTGCACACCTGCAGGATGAGCAGCTCTGTAGTGCATGGGGGATGCAGCAGCACGTGGCTCTCTGGATGCAGACTGGGTAATACCACGACAATCTCACTGCATTCCCTTTGTGCTGACACCCTGGGACCCCAAAACCACCCTCCAGTGATCCAGAATTACATCAATCAATCAAAATTCAGCCCTCGATGGAAATGGGCTGCTCCCTGGTCAGGAGGGTGGGCTCAGTAGCAGGGTGCTCTGCACAGGAGTTGGGATGGTGATAGGGAGGAGATGTAGGGGCAAGAAGCATTCTCCCAGCCCTGTGGGTTTACCTGGTGCTTTCTGGAGGAGAGAGGAGCTTTGGGTTGCAGCTGAGCAAGTCACATTGCCTCTCTGCAAGCGGCATGGAAACGCCAGCTGCAATCCAGGCTGAGGAGCTGAATGCAAAGCGCCGGTGCTCTCATGCAGGGAACCAGCTGGCCGTGAAGGGCACAGGCACTGGTGGGCTGCTGGGATTCCCCAGGAAATGCCTCTCCTGCCTCCTTGGACACTCGACGTGCTGGAGAACAGTGTTCTCCTGCAGTGGAAACTTCCCCAAGAAAGCTCCCCAGAAGATGGGGACCCGGGGCTAGAGGGGTGATTCAGCCATGGGGCTGTTCCTGTCCAGCCCATGCTGCATGTCCCACAGCTGAACACCTTTAGCACAGAGCCATTCCCTCCTTTCCCAAGCATCTGGGATGTAGAAGGTGAGCAGCAGCACCATCTTAACATAGCCCTGAGCTGCTCCTGAGGGATGGGAAGTCTCACCTTGCCATGGGTGTTGAGTCCATGGTTCCTCTCTGTAGCCTTGTGTGTATTGTGCAGCAGCTGCCCATGAGTGCGTGCTGGCTGCTGCAGGAGCAGGGAGCCCACGGTGCAGGGCAGTGAGAGAGTGAGAGCCTGCAAGTGTAACCCTGAATCCCACAGATATGTGGATGTGTGGGTTTCTGGATTACACGTGTACATGTGTGATATGACCAGCTCAGTGCACACTGTCACTGTGCATGTAGAATCACAGAATCATAGAACAGTTGGAGTTGGGAAGGACCTTTAAAGGTCACCTCTGGTTCCCTGCCCCTGAGGTGCTCTCCCTCCTGGCGGGGCTCAGCTTGGACATGCTACATTGTGTTCAGCGTCTCTGGGAGATGGGTCAGCATCAGCTGTGAGGGACCAAGCCCCACAGCTTTTGAGCCTGTGGCTCAGCACGCTTTTAACATCCTCTGCATGGCTCAGCTCTGCTACTACTCCTACAATCCCAGGACCTTCCCAGAGTCCTATGGCACCCAAGGTGCAGCTTGTCAAGGTCCTACAGCAGCCTGTCCCATGGCGCTGGGTGGCAGGGGTGCCCAGGGAGAACTGGGCTTCTCCTAGACACTGTGTGACAGCCTCCCACTCTGCAGCCCAGGCTGCTGAGAGTGAAGCTTCCAGAGCAGTGCATGAAAAGAGACATGCAAGTACTTTCTGCTCCCTTTTTGCCAACGTCTGGTAGTTGCTTGGGGTTGATGCTGGCAAGTCCTTGCATTGCAGGTGCCCTTAAGGGACCTCGGGGTCCATCTGGCCTTACGGAGATGGTGCCAACCTGACAGCACCTGCTCACAGCAAAAACTCCATTGTCTTTTAATTAGTTTCCCACTTCCTGCCATCCCTTCTGTGTGCATGCGTTTGGAAGTGCAAATGTGTGCCCAGGATGCTGCTCGCACCTTAGATCTTTGATGTTTGTAAGGGAATGAAGGCTGCAGTTTTGGCCAGAGAACTCTATTTCAAACTTGTGTTTCATTTCCCAAGGCTTTCCCAGCTGAGCATTGCCTGACCTGCTGCTGACATGCAGGGCATGCCAGGCACAAATGTGGCAGCTACAGCACAGGACGTGAATGTCTTGTCCTCCTGCAGCAGGGAAAGAGGAGGACAGGAATTAAGTCTCTGCACTAGGACTTCACCAGGAGAATGACAGGAAATGCACTCTCCTAGGATCAGCACCCTGGCATGGCTGCAGCACAAACTCCAGCATTTCTACTGCAGCAACCAACTTTACCAGCCTAAGATGATATGGGCACCATGGATGCATCCACTCTTTGGTAGGATAAGATCCATTTTCTCCTTCAACTCCAGAACAGTTTTAGTGCTACTGCACTTACAAGATCAGGATTTGGTTATGCTGTCATGTCATTGATTCTTGCAAGCTCAGAAAGGGTACAGGAAATACTGAATTTCATGTCTGTAAAAGCCAAGAGCAGCAAAGGAGGAGAAAGAAAATGGGGTTCCCAAGACTGCCCTGGCTAAGACAGAAGAGCACCACTGCAGCAGCTGCAGCCCTGCTTACAGATCAGGTGGTTTTTAAGGCTTATAGAAAGGTGGTGCAGGAGATGCAGCAGCCCTGGGTGCAGCAGGTGCTGGGGCTGCTGCAAATACCCTGGGAACAGAGTGTCATTTCCCCATGGAACACAGGAGGGGACAAACAGACCTGGAGTGCCAAGGCATCAAGTCTTTGCTGCTCACTCACCACACAGTGCTGGGAGCCCAAGAGCTCCCACAGCGGAGATGGATCTCCATCCAACAGCTCTAAGAGCCACTGCTCCATGGTGCCTCTAGCAGCAGCCCTTGGCTTTCCAGGGGAGTGGTGTCAGGGGCTCAGTAAAGGCATTACCTGGAAGGGCAGCACTCAGACCTCCGTCCCTTAAGGAGCTGGGCAAAAGTCTACCAAGTTAGTGGCTTTTAAGCTAACAATCAAGCCAAAGGGGGTTAATTCCATAAGGCTGCTCCTGGCAAGCTCAGGCTCTGCTTTTGGAGCATCATGCAGGAGCAGCTCAAGCCAGCATTCCTTTCCTCCTCCTCACACCTACTCTGCAACACCGAGAAGAGACATCATCTCCTGTAGCAGCTATTAATACTGCAACACAACAGCACCCTGGGAAAGCGCTTCCCCAGGAACACAGAACAGCCCTTCCCATCCCCACCTGGTGCTGCTGTGGCCCAGGTGAAACACAGGAATTGTGCAACACCACACTGATACTGCTCTCAACTGACGGCATGAACCATCCTCTGGGACTCCACGCACCCTCTCCAGCACCCTACCAGCCTTGGCACAAGGGCCCCAAAGCACTGGGCTGTGTTCCAGCTCTCCCCAGGGTTCACAGAGAAGAGAAATGAGGCTCTGCTCACACCCGCTGTTCGCCCTCCCGTCCTTAGGCAGACAGTTAAGTGGGAACCCTCTCATTCGGACACAGCCATTCCCCACTACATCCTCTTCACTAATCTCTATGCATGTGACAGCCATTTCCTGCTACCCATCCATCAGCACCACTGTGCTGCTACCCCTCCTCCCTCTCTCCCCAAAAGCAGGCAGCTACTGGTCCTGCACCTCCCTTCACAGTGACAGGCAACCCTACCTACTGGTGAAATTCATCTGTGTCAGGCTGCTCTTGCTGCTCACAGGGTGAAAACCTGCTTTTATTATTATCCTGTTGCACTTCTGCCTCAGCTACCATTTTTGATCTCTATTTAGGTCAATACTGTATCTAAAATAATGATGCTTTGGCCAGGAGCTCTCAGCATCACTCTTAACACTGAGGTTGGAAATGTCTTTATGAATTGAATTTGCTGGGTCCACCACTGCTTGTGAAAAAGAACAAGTTTATGAGACCTGCTCACCTCAAGACAAAGCATCCTGCTGCAAGGACTTCCATGCTGCAACACAGCAACAGTTCCCATTCTCTCAACTTATTAAATCAGTTTTGGTTTTTAGGTAGGAGCTGGTAAGAAGCCAGAAGGAAGGACTTACAAGGGAGTGGCAGGAAGAAACAGAGACAAGAACGTTCGGCCACAGCAAAGAGGTAGAAAGCAGACAATTTTGTTTCCTCAGTGCTGAGGATTGACTTCAGCACTACCCATTGCATAGCCTAACAAGCCTGAGCCCACAAGCAAGGTGGGATTTCTCTTCCCATTTTTAAATTACAGCAGCATTTTTAATCAGAGGAGTGTCCTGCGTTCTGTGGTAGGATGGAACTGCTTAGACAAGAGTATGTGCTGACTTCTGAAGCTGCAGGGGCAGAACGAACCCCTCTGCCAGAGCAGAAAGAAATAGCTGCAGCTAACAATAAACATCAGCTGATGGGATACTCTCTACCCTTTAATGGCTTTAGGGTAACACTGTGCCACCTCCCCATGTTCTCACGAAATCTCCATGCTGGTCTTGTGGCAAGACTTGCACTGTTCCATGAGAAGCAGGATCTGCTGTTGCAACCAGTGCTTTCCAAGGCTCCATCCCCATGTGCTTGTGCTGAGAACAGGCAGCATCATTCTGTCAGTGGGGTCTCTGCTGATCCTGGATGGTCACAAGTCAAGCTCTCCAAGGCAGTGGTTGCAGCAATGTTCAGCTGTGAATCCTTTCAGATGGGAGGAGTATCTGCTCAGTATCAAGTGTTCAGCTGGGTGCATACAGCTGTCCTGGCACTGAAGCATCACAGTTTGCTCTGGGCGAACTCCAGTGCAGTGGTCAGGGCTCCCTGCATGCCTTTGGCATTTCCACTGCCCTTAGCAACGATGGGAGAGCCTCCTGCCTTCCCTTCCATCTGCGTACAGACAGCCACGGCCCAGTCAGCAGCCGAGAACTCGGGGAGGCAGTTCTAGGGAAGAGACACAGACAAGTTACTTGTACTGTGGGGCACCCTGCAGTCTATGAATAAAGAAAGGTAACAGCATCCTCTCCTCACCCAGCCTGAGGCAGTCACGACTGTGAGGACCACAAGGGCTGAGCTTACATGGTAATGTTGTGTCTTGCCCCTGGGCAAACACAGCCTGAAGGATCCAGGGCTATCTGTGCCCAGCAGAGACTGAAAGCACATCTGGTCCCAGTACAGCTATTTCAGGTCCTGCCCCTGTGTGATTAACCACCAACACCAGGCAAAACCCCAGGAAAAGCCTCAAGCAGGACCTGCTGCTGAGCAGTGGGTCCAGTCCCCCTTGGCAAGCAGGTTCCCCTAGTCTCTGCCAGGGTTCTGCTTACCTTGGACACCTGACAGGCACAGAGTACCTCACCCGAAGCCTGAGGGCTGAGCAGCAGGACTGATGTGCCAGGAGACTTGTCACACAGCTGGTTCACTACTTTCATTAGGATCTAGGGGAGGTAGGGAGAAGAGAGGTCAGGCAGCAGCAAAGGAGAGTAGCATCCAGCAGAAAATGTGCCCAGCAACTTCCTCCTGCTGTTTGCAGCACCTGAGGTACCGCTGGGCCAACAAAGAATGTGGATTACTCACAGAGAGGGAATCAGCTGGGACAGTATCAATGATGACAGGCTGGTTGCAGTATTTTGCTAGCAACGTTTGTGCCTTCTTCTCAGCCTGGAGGGAGAAAAACATAGCACTTTGAAGGGCTACAGGTGGCACATGGTGGGCTGGATGGGGATATATGCATGTAATATATACACAAAGGGAATGCAAGCACTACTCTGTAGGACAGATGGGAGATGTTTGATAGCAGAAGTCAAGGTAAGACTGGCAGACTGAAATCTCCGTGTGGAGACCTGTACAGCCCTCTTTCCCCAAATGCAAGCAGAGATGAACCCCTGTCAAAAGTGGAACAGAGAGTGACTCGTTCAGTCCTCAGCCTCTCTCCTGGACCTATACAGCACCACACGTCTCAGGAAGGCTTCTGTGGCAAGATGCTCCTACTTTAAGAATGGGATAGTTCTTCCTGAGATCTTTAAGTTACCAATAAGCATTTCTTATCCGCTTTTAATGTAAATTGGCAGAACACAAACACATCTGGGAAGCACAGCAATATCCATGTAGCTGGAATAAAGACTCTGTCCTGTCACTGTCTGACTGATAACTTTGTTAAGCCCACTGTGAGGACCATCCCATTTCTCCATGCATAAACAAGGAGGTGATGCCCATCTGCCTACTGGTGTTGGCCAGAAGTGCTGGTATGGGGCTCTCTGTCCTCACAGACAGGGAGACACAGAAATTCTGCAGGTGCTAAAAGCTCAGCCAGTCACTCTCTACATTTTCAATAATGGCCCTGGATAATGCCAGTGAAATCAACTCAACACAGGACTTGTGTTGCACTGTGTGTGATTGTACAGGCTTTCTTCTGCGTTCTAATGAGATCCTAGTGACTGAGTGGCTGTGAAGTGTGGCAGAGACACCAGGTCCACTGGTGTGTGCTATCACCTGGCTGCAAGTCACTGTGCTGCTGCCTCAGTACCTGCTGCAGCTCCAGTTTCTTGATAGCTGTGTTGGCCGTTCGCTGTAGGGCTTTCAGGATGGTCTGCAGTTCTTTTCGTTGCCACTGGGGCATTGCAGTGCTGGCCACCACCTGCAAGACAATGTGCTCTGTAAGAACATTAAATTGTACCTAGACATAAAGTGCCAGTTCTCTGCGAGGTCAGGCTGGAGCACGGCCTCTTCCCAAACCCTGCTTTAACCCAGGTGATCAGAGCAGTCAGTCACTGTGGTGAGCAGCTTTCTCTTTTCAGCTGTCCAGCTGCAACACAGCCACCTGGACACTGGTAAAAATCCTTATGACCAAAGAGGCAACAACAGGTAGCAACTTGCTCTTGCTATCGACCATGATAAGATGTGAACCTGGTAGGGAAAAGTCTCAAGTGGATAAAGTCCATGCTGGGCTCTTTCTGTATAGGGGTGTAATCCTTACTTTGGTCAACTGGCCCACTTCTTTGGAGAGGTTCTGCATCTCAGGAATAGAGGTGATCCTCTGCTTCATTCGTAGGGAGACAGAGTCCACTTCCATAGCCAGGCACTGGCCTACTTCCCGGGCCTGCAGAGATGGAAGGAATGCATGCTTCAAATGTAGCAGCAGAAACAATCCACAGGGATGGAGAAAGGGGGAAGACAGCAGGGTCATGAACACTGAAGTGCTGCTCAGAATCCAGTGAGAAGACACCTACAGATGGGTTAGGAATGACTGTTCCTGCAAGACTCTGAAATACAACATTCCTCTCCAGATTTGCAACCAGCGTTAGAAGGTCACACTCAGGCGGACCAAGCTGTCAAGCTTTGTGTGGTATTTATGGTCGGAATTCATGTTGCCTCAAAAACTTGCACTAAAATCATCAGGATTTCATTGAGGAAAAACTGGAGAGGTCTGTGGAGCATCTTAGAGCTCTTTTTTCATTAGCAAATGCAATCTTGAAACTATTGACTGAAGAAATAAAAGAAACACTAAAACTAAAAGACACCTCATCAGCTGTTCAAGAATATTTCCTGAGTTTAGCTGTCCTGGTATATTCCTTATTGATTCCATCAACAATACAGCTATTAATAATTTTTTTAAAAAAGCTATTACAAGCTTTTTCACCAATGCCTGTCCTTATAGTTTGGAGCATTTCCTCCCTGCCAGATCTCTGTGCCCAGGATGGCCCTGCGAGACCTTAGAGCAGGACAGCAGAGAACTGTTCTGCCTAGCTAGGATACACAACCCTTGTTTGAAGTAATTCTCTCATGCCTGCAGTCTCCCTTGTCTCACTAACACATGCACAGAGCTCCTCTCAGGGGCTCTCCAGGTCAGCACTTCCAGCAAAGCATGCAGATGTGCCCTGCAGCTTTTTGTTCTTCTGCATGAAGAAAAGCCTCTCTGGGACACAGATGCACAGGGGACAGCCAGCCAAAAAGTAACAGATTTGCAGGGGTGGGCTTTGCCTTTAGTCTTTCCACTTCCACTGACTATGAGTCACTCTCCTCTGACAGCAGACTTGAAGGAAGAGGGAAGGCTTACGGGGCACCTGACACTTACAAATATTCAAAGGACAGAGTGATCTCATGAACACAATAGTAGGTTGCTTACTTTTTATACAGACCCAGCTAGACCAGAATCACAGTTATGCAGGAAAAAGCCTGAAGAAAGGAAGCAAAACGGCTGTAAGAATGAGGCCAAAGCCCTGTAATCATAAAGTGCAAATCCAGCTGTGATAGGCAGGAGGCGAAATCAATGCACCAAGAATTACACCTTTAAATACCTACAGGGGGATTGAAATTTATAGACCAGAGGCTTCCTGATATTTTGTGCCAAGTTTTTATCGTGAAGAAGGGGGTCTGAAGGGAGAAATGAAGGTTAAGGAGACAGAGAACTAGGATGGGAGGGAAAGGAGGTGAATACTGAGGTACAGTAGCAGAGCTGAGTCCAAGTGTGAAGCAGGAAGCCAGATGAGACACAGCAGGGAGGCTCCAACCAAAGCAATGGGGAGCTAATTGCCAATGAGGAACCTACAAAGTTTGGTCCTTCTGGCATTGCCTTGACATGGCAGAAATCCCAGTTCCCTCTTTCTTACCTCTTTGGCTTGTCCCCCTGTCACTGCAATGACACGGCTAATCCCTTTGACGAGCTGACGCTCACTGACGATGGCCAGGTCTTCCACAGATCCTGTTTGAAGAAGGTGCCTAAAAAGTCAGCAGAGAACAGGAAAGAAAGCAAGTTGCTCTTCGCAACCAGAAATCAGGATGCTTGCTTTCTTTTTAGAAAACTCTAAAGTTCAGCAGCTCTCTCCTAATTCCAATACGTTGAACCCCTTCCCATCCCTAAAATCCTGATGGTACCCTGTCAGGCAAGAGACAGCAGAGTTGAGGCTACTCCAGACGAGCCTCTGTGTTACCTGCCCAGCAGGCTCTGGTCAAACGGTTCAGCCAAGTTCTGTCCTCTTTTCCTCTCCTTCAGCAATGAGACAAATTGGCATTTTTCTCTTCTACTCAGCTGCTACTCCACCACTCTTTTGTCAGGCCAGCTCACAGCCTGGCCAGTAGACTCCACACAAAGGATAGTTGTGCAGTCTCAGGACACTGACAGCCTCCCTTTTCCTTCTTGTTTATTCAACACTGGCTATGAAAACTGCGGTGTCTTGGGTCCTGCTACCACAAGTAATCATTCCAGATAGCTTCATAAGAATTGATCATCTTTTCTCCCACGCAGTTTCTTATGCCATTATTCCCACAAGAAGATCTCATGGCTAGAAAATTGCTCTTTCTCAGCTCTATCTGCTCTAAGGCCAGTTTGTCCCTTCTTTTTTTTTTTTTTTTGTGTGTCAGCACTGTCCTAAGATTGATTAACTTTTCTTCTACTCTCATTACTGCTAAAAGCAGAAGAGGGTAGAGATAATTAATTAAAATAATCAGAGCAGTCTCACGTTCTCACAGCTGAATTGGAGTCTCCAGCCAGGTTCCCAGCCCTTCTGCAACCCCAAAGGCAAAGCACCACAACCCTGGTGTGACAGGTCACACACACCTTTCCCACACTCTGCTGGTGCTTTGTGGTTTGAAGGTTGGTTTCAGACTATGAAGTAAGGAAGAATGTTGTGCATTTCATTAAAATTTGCTCACTCTGGCACTTACAAAGCTTTGTAACTAGCCCATCCTGTCCTCACAATATTTTTCCAGTGAGGAAACTTAGTTTCACAGGGACAGGGAGTTGAGCTTGTAGTGATGTTTCTACCTCAGCCACCAGTGCCCACAAACATGCCTTCTGGCTGCAAGTAAAAATCACTTACGTCCCACAGCAGAGCTCCACAGAGGTCTGCATTGCAGCCTCGGAGTCACAGGTCAGCACATTCTCCACAGGGACCCCCAGGGACACTATCCTCACTGGATCTGGATACCCCTGACAGAGGAGACAGGGATCAGCAGCTAACAACATGGTCGTTCAGGGGCACTTACAGACTAACTACATGGCTTCAAGTGTCTGCCTCATTTTTCCCCTATTCTGGAGCAGCCCCTGAGTCAGGGGCAGCACTACTTCTCCCCCACAGCCAGCCACCAATGGGGAGAAAGAAACAATTGGTGACACAACACCAAGGCTTTTGGTCCACAGGCATAAATAGAAAGCCTGTGCATCACCAGTCTCCGTATTTTACAACACACTGTCCTGAGGTCTCATCTCTGTCCTATTTTCTCTTCTGAGTTTTGGGAGACAATTCCCTTGCAGAAACATGTTGTGTCAACATCTCGTGTCCCAGATGATTCCTGCTGAAGAAGAAGGCTCATGAAGATGTGAGCTGCCATCCTGTCATACCTCATCCACTGCACGGAGTCCCTGAACTCTTCTTGCCAGTGTGAGGGGGACTTCAGCCATATGCACCACCTCATTTTTTTTTATCAGATCCTGGACCACTTGCTCCACTTGCTGCAGCTGCTCCACAGTCACATGGCCCTGAGGAAGCAAATCAAACATGCAGAAGAAGCCTCCTGAGAGGTACAGAATGCACGAGGGAGAACCGGGGCACAGCCACCAAATGACTCAGCTTGGGCACACCACTCTTCCCCTGCATCTCATCTTCTCTGCTTGTAAAAAGGAACTGTGAACATCATGGCCCTCCCACCCTCTCCTCCCACGAGGGATAAGAATTTTTGATATAAGAGCATCAGACAAAGTCTTCAAGAGAGATACTGGAATGAGTGACAGGTTACCAGGGCCAGCACTCAGCCTGACCCAAAGATTCACAAATACTCTCACATGAATGTCCAGTGCAGACATCAGGTATGTGCCACAACCAAACACCATCTCTGAAAGACCCCTCTATACTATTTAGTGTCAGTCCCATGACCACTGGCCTTACTAAGTCCTTTCCCTTCTGACCCCCACCTATCCCCTCAGCAAGCCCTGCTCAGGGTCAGGTCAATGCAAAGTGGACACAGTCACATCCAGAGAACCAAGCTTCATTATTCAGATAGAATGTGACTTGTCTCTAAAGGAGTCGTTACGGCGAGAGGGGAAAAATCCCTGGGGAGAAGAGCAGTACTGGAATGTTGGTACTGCTGAGAACTAGGAAACTGGATTTCAGAGACACCTTGGTATCAAAGTCGAAGCGCAGCCGCTCTGCTGTGACGTGGGAGCCTCGTTGCTCGGTGCTGTCACCCAGGACGCGGCGGAGCGCAAAGTTCAGCAGGTGGGTGGCCGTGTGGTTCGTCATGCAGGCCAAGCGCCGCACCTGGAAACACAGCAATTAGCAGGGAGTGCTGGATCTCCACAGCTCAGGGGAGCAGGGGATGGCACGAAGAGATAAGGAAAAGGCTGCACGTGAGGGGATAGGAGATGAAGGAAAAACAATGGCTAGTACAGCTGTCAGATGAGTTACGTTACAGGGCAGATCTAACTTCTTTTTCCATGGGATCATCCTTGTAAAACAGTAAAGGGCAGGCTGGATACTTTTGGACAGACCATTGGCTCACAAAGATTACAGTGTCAGTTGTGATATCTCCTTCCCACTGTACACTATGATGAAGAACAGTCTCAAGAACACAAGCGACAAAGATCTGCTGTGCCTGGGGTACTCAGGACATCACAAGGAAAAGGTTAAGAGCAGTAAGTTATCACCTCATCCACAAAGAGCTGCACTTTGTCACCAGCACGCAGGGTTTCCACAGCAGTGACCTCGTGGACCACGTAGCCACCACAGAGATGAACTGACTCTACAGGGAAGAGTACATCCTGAGCAAAGAGAGAGAAATATGAGTTAGGACACAGTGAAGATCCAAATACCTGTGCTATGTACCTGCTTGACTCGACTGCGAAACACAATTCCCACCAATCCCTAAAAGACAGGGATGGGGTGGGAAAAGCAGAGAGAAGCTTACTGCAAACATAACCAAAGTGTCTCAGACCTTCCCTGTACCCAGCCACTCCCTACACAATATATTGAGGCTGCCAGATTGCAGTGGAGGGGCAGTAATGCCATCCACGCTGATGAATTTTCTTAACAAGTACGCTCATCCATGAGAAAATGGAGAAAATCTTTCAAGGCATCTGTCTCTGGTATCCAAGGTACCATTTCTGCCTCACTGGTATGGCAACAAAAACTAGACCCCCACTTCACCTTGGGGAGAAGTGCTGAGCAAGGCACTGTCACATTCTGCAAAGCTAAAAAGGCCCAGGGGTGGTTATCAAGAGCTGGAATGGTGAAAGGAGAAAAAGCTGCACCCCATGTAACTTCCTGGACAGGGTCAAAGCTCTCCCTCTGGCAAGGCTGAAGGAACATGCTGCAGAAGTGGAGGTCCTCCCTGATGCTCTTGGGAGGGATAAGAGCTTTTGCCCTGGGTCTCAGGTTGCGCACTGCTTGCAGCTGTCCAGGACTGACCAGAGACGAATTACTCAGCTCACATACTCTGTGATCAATGATTGCCTTCTCTCAGCATTACAACCCCAGCTGGCAAGAACACAGCACATTGAAGGGAGTCTTAAGAAGACTTTAGTCTTCCTCAGCAAGATGAAATTGCAAAAGGCTGTGAGAGACAACCAGAGCAGCAAGTACACATCTGTGAAGTTACTGCTGATTTTACCTTACCCCACCAACCCTGATGCTAAGCCAAAGGAACTGCCAAGAGTCAGCAGCTTGCAAATTAACAGAGTAAAACAACCCATCACTTGGGGAATTCTGCCTTGCCTCAGAACCCATGGCAGCCTTGGGTTGGGCAGCAAAGGGCCTTACCTGCTGTCCTAAATGTATCATGTAGCCTTGGTCAGAGTCTTGCCCGCCCTGTTCTGCATAGAAGTTAGTCCTGTCCAAGATGACACCACAGCGTTGTCCTGCCCCAACCTCCTTCTGGAGAGACTGATCTCTGTACAGCATCAGGACAGTGGCCTGGCATGGACTGAACTCTGTCAGGGGGAGGAAGACAGCAGCAATTAGTGCATACACCCTGTCAGATTGCAACAGGAAAGGAGGGATCACTTCCCCATGCCAACCCTGCCAACACCCCGCCTATACTGAAAGCTGGCACTTTGCCTCGGCAGGAGAGGAACAGCTACTGGCAAAAAGGACAAAGGCCTGGAACTAAGTCACCCCTCACTTACCTAATGACAGAACTGCTGAGTAGCAGCTAAGCAGGCAAGGACACCCAATCTGGCTCCACATGAGCCTGGTAGAAGAAAATGTGGCACAGACACACATGCATCTTGTTACACTGAAAGCTTCGCAAACCTGACTGACTTTTATGGAGAGATGACAGACATTGCGGATAGGGGACAGCAGGGATGTCACCTTCCTGGATGCAGCAAGCTTCTAACATGCTCTCCTGTAGGTTCCTTGAACACAAACTTGGGCACTATGGACAAATGGACCATAAGGTAAGCGTGTAACTGGCTGGGCAGGGGGCCCCAGCGAAAATTGCTCAGTAGTTCAATGTTCAGTGATATTCAGCTACTAATAGAGCTACTTGGTGGCTGATATAAGGGAAAACACCACTTAACATCTTCATTAATGACTGTCCATGACAAAATGGGATGTACCCATATCCCACTTAATTGGCAGGGATTAGTTGATACATTGAAGAACTGGACTGCTTTTCAGAGGCATCTGAGCAGTCTACAGAAATGGACTGACAGAAATCTTAGGTTCTCAGGAGCAATCTGAACACAAGCCAGCAGGGTGCCCTTGCAGCAAGGAGGGCTGCCTGCCTGCTGGGCTCTATGAACACAAACATAGCCAGCAGGTCAAAGAAAGAGGTTATTCATCCCTATTTTGCATTTGGGAGACTACATCTAGCATACAGGAAATTTGGCTGTACAGAAAGAAAAAAAACTTTACACGCTAAGAGTGATAAAAACCAGGGAACGGAGAGGCTGTGAGATCTCTGTCCCTGAAGATACTGAAAACTTAAATGGACAAGGCTCTGAGTAATGTGATCTAACTGTAAAACTGATGTTACTTTTATCAAGAAACTGGACATCCAGAGATCCCCTTCAACCCGAATTATTCCATGATTCAGAAGCTGAGAAGGTGGGACAGTCATAGCTTGGAGATTTCAGCCAATTTCACTGCTAGGCTATTTTCTTCTGTTGTGCTCTTGCTGTAGTATATATAGCTTGAATTGCCTCACTTTCTGCTTAGCGTGGGCTGCCACCGGCACACTGGGTAAAAGGGAGTTGGCTGTACACAGCCATCTCTAATTATCTGTGACAGCCACGCCACCTCTTGCTCTCTGTGGCTTATCTTCATGCCTTCGGTAGAGCATCAGCAACCTCAGTCACCCCAGATGATAAAAAGCCTGCGCTGGCACCTAGTGGTCTGCCACGGAAACAGCAAGGGCATGGTTTCACACAACTACGTAATCCCTTTGCGTAATTATCCTTCTTTCTTCCAAGCGCACACACCCAGAAGGCTAATTGTTGGAGACAGATTTATCTCTAGAAGAAATCAACAGTCCCTGTTTCACCACTGCACCCAGAAGTGCCAGCCCAGAGCTCAGTCTTGTTACCAGCCCAGAGCCATCCTAGGGACATGCCAAAACCACTAAGAAAAGCACCTAGTTTGGGATGAGGAACAGGGGTAGGGAAGAGATGCAGCAGCAAGGTGGACAGGTTTGAACCATGATGTACACGTTGTGCATGCAGGAGGCGAGGCAGCACAAGCAGTCTTGTGTGGGACTCCAGCAGAGCTGTCTTGCAGAGGGGCCAAGCACTCACCATACTGCCCGTGCTGCCCCAGGGCGTAGGCGTACTTGGGAGAGTCATCGGTGGCAGGCACGTTGCTGCTGCGCAGCTGGGCCAGCGAGTGCACATCCAGGTGGGTGTTGGTGTTCCCTGGCTGTCCTGCCTGCAGGCCGCTGGCCTTGCGCTGCAGCAGAGCAAAGGCACAGTTAGGTGGGAGATACCTGGGGCAAGCAAACAGCTAACTGGAGCTGTAAGGCTAGGAACAGCTTCTTCCACTTTCATGGAAAAGGCTTGTTCAGATCCAGGCTGGTGTAAGCTACTGCGAACCAACCCCATCCCTTCAAACCTCACAAGCACTGAATAAGCACTCTGTGCTAGCCTTGAGCCAGGCCATAAGCAACTGTTAACACATCCCTCCTGGCACAGCTTGCTGCGTAGCTGTGAAGCTTCCAGGTCATTAAAGCTCAGGAGAGCAAGGCCTCAAACCAATTCCTGCACTGGGGGGCGGGGGCTAGGGGGTGGGCAGTGCAAGTCTTCCAGCACTACAGAGACCAATGAGATTTTGCAAATTCTTCATAAATAATTTTCTGCTTGGGTTGTCTCAGCTGGTTCTACTTTGTGTGAGAAGTTAAGACTACATGACTGACAGAGGACTCTCCTAACCTATATAAATATTTTATAACCTTCACTCCAGCAACAGTCAGCATCATAAAATACCTCAAGAAAATCACCAGCCAATACTTCAGTTTCACATTCAGAAACAAGTGGATTGTGATGACACTGCTATTTCAGACTCATTTCCCCTTCAGGGAGAAGACGTGTAGCCCCTGTGGTGCTCTGAAGAGCCTCAGCAGTGCAAGGGATCCTGCTTCCATGTCCACAGGAGACAGGTAAGATTTTGAATTATTCTGACAAGGCAGGTGTTTCTCTTACCTTCGCATCTTCCAGAGCAAGTTTGTTAAAAGCAGCTGAATCCAAAGTGATTCCCTTCTCTTCAAGCATCAAGTCAATCAGATCCAGAGGGAATCCCAAATTCCCATAGAGAGACCAGGCTACTTCAGCTGTAAGACAAAAAGGAAAAGGATTCTGTGTGAACACAGAAAGCAAAGGCATCTCAAGATTTGTCTGGATGGGACCAATCTAGTGTGTGCTTTGGCAGCTGGATCCACCTGTATTGTGTGCAACTGTACTGTTAATGGGGAAGAGAAGCCATGCAGTTCTTCTTGCATGGGACTGAGTATTAATGATGCTCCACAGCCCCATTCCTGCTATAATTCAGTGCAGCACATCCAGACAGGCAGCTGCACTGGCTGGGTTCTGTGCTACTCCTCTCAGCTGTGTCTTATAAGGATCTAGTTGATCAATCAATAGAACAGCAAGGGCATGTTTCTAACTTGCCTGTTGCCTAGTTTGTTGTGAGGAGAAAGCTCTGGAAAACAACTGCAATCTGGAGAAAGGAACATCTGCTCCTCTCTCTGAGGCTAGATGGTTATAGAAAATGCAGGGGAGGCAGACATCCACCAGTTTTGACTGCAATACTTGTGAGGACCTGGAGCAAACTGTCTCTAAATGCAGCTTGTCAGAGGAGGGATGCTCACCTGGGAAATTCGTGGAGGGCTCCATCTGCTGCACTGTCCGCTCGATGATGCGCCTCCCACGCTCCAGGGAGGACAGAAAGGCGGCCTCATTCTCATTGATGATATCCTTGATCTGCCCAAGGATCAGAAGAAGGGTTAGCCACAAAATTTCAGGAAGTTCCCCAGCTCAGCTCAGCCCTGCTCAGGCAGCTCAAAGCATATCAAACAGCCTTTTTGTTCTGCAAGTATTCATCACAACATGGCTCCGATGCATTATTGAACAGTGCCAAAGGCATTGTGCCTCCTGTCACCATTCCTGTCAAGGAAATATTGACCATCCACCAGGGAAAGGCTTTAAGCTGACAAATGTTCCCTATTGGCCATTCATATCTGTGACCCAATTACAACTGTATGTCTGGAACAGCCAGAGAAGTTGCTGTCAGTAGAAGCAAGCTGGGACTAGCCCTAAATCATGACTCCACTTTAGACAAAGGGTACCCAGGCGAGGACATGCTGTACTTGCACTCAACAAAAAAAGCTACTGTAGCTTTTTTAGAGCAACAGCTGCCTTACACAGGACATGCAGTCCCTGGTAAGGATCTAGTGGAGCTCCCACATGGAAATCTGCCACAGATACTTCTTGTGCTCAGCACATCTCAGCCCACCCACAAGAACATGGTTAGGGAGGAGGCTATGCAAACTCCTCCAGCTAGGTCCCAAGGGCGGGCTGATTTCTGGGCCTGAGAACAGCGCCTCACAAAGATAATGAGACAGGGGGATTGCACATTGCTCACCTGGTTGGCATTCCTGGTCAGCTCCGGATAAGCATCTCCCTGTGGAAGTGAGTCTTAAAGTTAGTGATAACATCCTCAGCATCTTACTCAGGGGAATCTCACAGTGTGTCACAAACATTACAGACGTTACTTGCATATGCTTACACATGCTTGTGCTGACTGTACCATTGATGACACTAGACCTGCTCCCTCCCACCACAAGTGATATGGGGACCAGAGGTGTTTAATGCTGGAATGCATAGCATCAGGTACACCTTTCTGGAGCTCCTTCACATCCAGGACTGACTCCTGACAGTGTGCAGAAAAGGGACATGGGGCTGAATAAGACATGTGTGATGACTTTTTCCCCCAAGACAGGAGTTTTACTCACCAGAACTTCCACTACAGTAGGCACAAGGGAGGCCAGGAGCCCAGGTGGAGCCTGCAGAACTTCAGAGCAAAAGCGTACAGCCCTGCGCAGGATCCGACGCAGCACCAGTCTGAAAACAGGGCAGAATTCCTCAGGCAGCCTTGTGAGTGTCCCTGCCCAGCTCCCACGTCCAGCATTCCCCAGCTCCTCTGGTCTGATTCATCAACACAGGCCAGCTGCTCCCCACACTCTACACCCATCCAAGGGGAAGACTGCAGACTGGAACCCATTCCCAGCTCTCATCTTCCTGCCTCCCCAAAAGCTCATACACTCCCTATCTTGGGCCCATGCCAGAACCTCCTTCCTGGCTGTTCATATTCCTTTCTAGACCTCCCTCCACCCCATGCCACTTCCTTATGTCCTTACTCTGCTCCAGAGAAGCCCGGGTAGATGCCATCAGCGATGCACACGCACAGGGTGCGCACGTGATCTGCCACCACGCGGTAGGCCATGTTCACACGCCGAACATCAGCATCCCCAACCAAACCTTGGTATCTGGGTGCCCTGCAGCCCTAAAAGAGAAAGTAGAGAGACAGCTCAGCAGAAATTAATGGCTGCAGAAGAAGTTTCAATGCAAGAGGCAGATAGCCATGCTTGACATCACATTTTTCAGCTACCTCTGAACCTCGCACCTAAGACGTACTCATTAAATCCTTCCACAAGACTTCTGTACCTAACACTGGCCAGCCAATGCCCTGGCACTGAGAAATTTAAGACACTTTGAAGGAAAAATGAATCAGCAGTGCCGATATTCCAGAGGATTTCACACCTGCAATTCTCCCTTTTTTCTAGAACACTGCATTGGAGCTGGCAGGACATAACCTTCTGTCTCAAAATACTGCTCAGTAATGTGTAGAGAAGGCTGTACTATGGTACCCAGCAAGCAGTCTGTGTTCAAGGAGCTTTTGCTGCGCTGTGACTCTGAGCAGAAGCATCATCACCTTGTGAATGGCATCCAAGATGGGAGTGAAGAGATCTGTGTCATAGTTGGAGCGTTTGTTCTGCAGAACTGTCACCAGCCTTTCCAGACCCATTCCTGTATCCACATGGTGCTGCGGCAAGGGAAGCAGATTCCCTTCCACCTCTCTGTCAGCCAGGCAAGAAAAATAAAAGGCAAAAGAGAAGCAAGGATGAGTTCATGGGCAAAAGAAAAGGAACAGGTGAATCCAAGAGAATGGGAAAGTGACAGGGGATGGAAACAATGGGTGACCCAGCAAAAGGAAGCTCAGGGGCAAGACTGACAGCAGCCTGCCTTGGCCCTGTCAGGCAGTCAGGATCTGACCATCAGACAGGCAGGATAGGCTGCAATGTAAGGAAAAAGTCCTTCCCTAACAGGACCAAAGGCCTTCTCCTTGTCCAGGCTCCTGAAGACCTCAAGAGACCTCTGGAACGCAGCATTAGGGGAGAACAGGCAATGAAGGTTGTAGAAGACAGGGAAATAAAGCAAAGGGGACTAAGAGCCATATTGGACAAATCTCCATAGCTTCTCTCTTGCTCCTGGTATTGCCACCTTCTGGAAAACAGTGGTAAGTCTGAGAATATATACATGATTTTGGAGTCAGGCTAGTCGGAAAGGCTCTGGAGCTCAGACGAGATGCCTGGTACCTGCTGTACTGCATGAAGACCAAGTTCCAGATCTCCACTACATCGGGGCTGCCCTGATTCACCAGTGCTGCAGCATTTCTGCCACCACCCACGTGGTCATAGTGGATCTCTGTGCAGGGACCGCAGGGACCTGTGTCACCCATCTCCCAGAAGTTGTCCTTCAATGGAAAAGGAAGCACGTGACTGGCAGGCACCCTGGAAAGGCAAACAACAGAGGTGGCAGTGCTGAGGCATATACACAAAACACACAGTACCCTAGATCACACAGAAAGTTGGAAGAAAGGAATCCTTCCTACTACAGACCCAGTAAGCTAATGCATTATAATTCCTCTGCTTCTGTTCACATGGAATTACTTTCCTTAGCAAGATTATGCTGGGCCAAACCACACAGGACCCGAGTCTCAGCCCAGAATGACTGGCAAATGCAGCCTGGCCACTGCTGACCAAGACAGGCTCTCCACTGGGTCTGTGGAGCACCTCGCTCCTTGGAGTAGAGGCAAGACATGGACATCACCAGTGGCACAGAGCTGGCTGCCTTGGGTTCAAAGCCTACATCCAGCCTGGAACAAGCTCCCAAAGCACAGCAGTGCTCTCTGCAATGGCTGCACCCTCTCGCTGAAGCAGCCATTGCTAGCTTTCAGAGGAGAACATATTCTCATGATGGAGAGGAAACAAAGGATTGGAGATCCTGAACACACTTCAACCGGGCCAGTCAGTTTTAGGCACATACCCACCCCCATTGATACTGAGAATGAACCAAAAGTTCGAGAGACTCAGTGAGCTTAGAGCCCAAAGAAACCAGAAACAAAATGGGTTTAAAATATAATCTCTGGCCCCTACAGTGGATGCCCATCAACTAAAGGGCAAATGCAAAATTGTGGAAAGTGAAATGTCAGCACCTGGTGCTCAGAACCTCTTCTCTAACACACTTACCCCAGGCGGAGCCATACGTCCCTGCACTCCTCATCTGCGCTCAGCCCCAGCGAGGGGTCTCCACCAAAATAGGTGACGTAGAGACGATCTCTGGGGATCTCATAAACCTCTGTCAAGAGCTCCCAGGCCATGCTACATGCCTCCTCCTGAGCAGGTAGGGAACATAAATGAAGCACAGTAATTCAGGAAGGATCTTTAGAATGGGAATCAAGCAACAAAGAAGCAAATTTCAGCTTTTTCTCTCCTTTTCTAATTTTCAAGTGTATTGCAAAGAGCAGGATGAGGGTCAGGAGGGTGAGACAGCTCACTGTTGCCAGTGGAAAACTGACATTCCTAAAATGTTGTGGGACCTTCAGCATGGGGTGCATCTATGTGCTTGCTGGCAGAGTTACACAGATTATTTTCTTTCCAAAGAAAAAATGTATTTGCCAGCTAAAAAACCTAGCATCCTTTATTCTTCTTCCCTTTTCAAGCTTTCTAGTAATAAGCATCAAATGAACTGGTAATCTTTTTTCACCCTATTAAGTGGTCAACACTGGCAATCTCACAGAAAACTTTGATTTTTTTGTGTTGGTCACAGCTTTGACAGGTTGAATGCTTTGAGAGTCTGCAGGGCACATTTAATGAGAGAGCCCACCAGCTGACCACCTCTGCTCCAGGCCACAGAGCTCCCAGGAAGTAATCTGAATCTTACCAAAATGCCTTCTGGACACAGTTCTATGGCACTACAGTAGAGCTCTGAAAGAAAGGCTGTGTCTTCCCCTAGAAAGGGTTCACTCCTATCACCTCACCTTAAAGTAATCCCCAAAGGACCAGTTCCCCAGCATCTCGAAGAAGGTGTGATGGTAAGTATCTCGGCCCACATCCTCCAGGTCGTTGTGCTTCCCTCCTGCACGCACACACTTCTGGCTGTTCACCACCCGCCGGTGCTGGGCCAGCTCGCTCCGGGGGTGCACCGTGCCCAAGAAAATGGGCTTGAACTGGAAATGAGAGACACCCGCTATTGACAGATGCACCCAGCGCAGGGGGCTGCGCCTGGGGCTCATGAAACACAGAATGGGTCGGGTTGGAAGGGACCACAGCGGGTCATCTGGTCCAACCTCCCTGCTTAAGCAAGTTCGTTTTAGAACACATGGCACAGGATTGTGTTCAGTCAGTTCTTAAATATCGCCAGTGAGGGAGACTCCCGCGGCACTATGGCATTACGAGAGGCGTCCCGGAGGGTGGCAGCCCATAGCATCACCGTAGACTTCCTTGGTAGGGGACACCCCAAGCCGGGCCGCGCTGCCCTGGAGACGCGGAAGCGCCAGGGAGCCGGAGGAGGGGACGTGCGGGAGCGGGGAGAGCACCTGGTTCATGCCCGCG
>VZTJ01002321.1:2594018-2696358 GCA_013397795.1 Orthonyx spaldingii | reverse complement strand
GGAGGCGGGACGCGGCGGAGCGCGGCGGGGCTGCGGGGAAGCACCGCGGGGCAGCGGGAGAGGGCCGCGCCATCGTCCCCGGGGGCTTGTGCGGCGCACGCGCGGGCTCCGCTGGCGGCCCGGGCTCGGTCAGGGTTCGGCCGCTCCGCCCCGTCCCGTCCCGTGCGAGCGCCGTCCCCGCCGCCGCGGCCGCCATGGCGGTGCGCGGGGTGCCGCGCCTGACCTGGTGCCTCCGCCGAGTCGGGGCCAGCTGCGACTGGCTCCTGCTGGAGGCCGGCACGCAGGTGAGCCGCGCCGGGCTCCGGCCCCTCGGAGCGGGCGGGTGGGCACGGCTCTCGGGGCGCCGTTTCGGGGGTCTCGTCGTTCCTTGCAGCGCTTCCCTAGAGGAAGAAACACCGCCTCGTCCGCTTAAGGAGTAGCCGCCGTTCGTGGCCGGTCGGAGGGGCCGCCCGTCCGCCCCAGCGCTCGCCCGGCCTCCCCGGCGGGCCGCCCGAGCGGGCGCCGTGCAGCCCCGGTAACGTCCTTACGGTAACGTAAGTGAGGACGAGGGGAGTCCGTAGCACAATTAACAAGGCGATGCTTTGGCGAGGTTAACAGTACATAAGGCGTAAGGTATTCAGGTGTAAACGTGGTCACGTTTAAATTGTTTTGGTGCAGTATAGGAATAGCCGTTTTTTCAGCGATCGTGGTTTTTTTATTGAAAAATGGGCCCTGGTACTCTTCCCTAAAACCCAGCAGGCAAAAGTGTGTGGTGAGGTTGGGGTACTGTAAAAGGATTGCTGTTCTGGTGGTCAAAACCTGACAAGTAGTTAGGTGGTGTGAGTGATGCTGAGGCCAACACCTTTGTGCTCACTCACTGCAAAAGCACCCATCCCTAAGAAAACATATACTTTTGTTGCTCTCCCATCATGGATTTGAAGCCCTGAGGTGCGCAGATATGCTCGGTGAAGGACTGGAGGTAACACATCTAAAAAACGTGCAGCCGGGGCACTCATAATTGTGCTGAAAATCCAGTCTGGGATGTTACCGCTCTGGTTGTCTGCACAGTGGTTGTTACAGGCAGCAGGGAGGCTGATGGCGTTCTGGTGCTGTAGGTGTGCCAGGCCACAGAGCACAAACTGCTTTTGCTGGGGATTTAAATCATAATCATAGAATATCCTGAGTTGGTAGGGACCCACGGGAATCATTGAGTCCAGCTCCTGACTCTGCACTAAGGCCTAAGAATCACACCATATGCCAGAGAGTGTTGTCCAAACACTTCTTGAACCCTGTCAGGCTTGGTGCTATGACCACTTCGGTGCCAAAGGACACTGCTGAGGTGTGGGGAGGTGCTGTGACTTGCCAGTACTGCAGTGGGCAGCACTGAACTCCAGCAAGCAAGCGGTAACATCTTGGACCCCTGTTTGCGAAATGAACTTTGTCAAGGGGAAGTTTTGTGACTGGCCCTGCTTGCTGTCACTCATATTGGTATGTGAGGCACTGCAGATGTGTGTGACTGGGCCCTGAGGATGCCACTGCAGGAACAAGTGCAAAGCTGATTTTATGTTTGAATCTCCATGAAGAGAGGAGTCTTTATCCACTCAAGTCTTTGTACCTCTTACATATGCAATCCACACTGACAGAACACTAACCTATATGAAACATTTAAGAGGTAGGCACCAACATGGTTAAGTTTGCTTTTGTCATTTTAGTTTGCTTCCTTGCCTTTGGTTATGACATGGGAGTCTGAATTCTTGCTCTAAACTCAAGGTGAGACCTGTTCAGGTAATGCAGTGCACAGATGAATTAAGAGAGATGTGCAGAGAAGGCAGCAGAGGGAGGGAGAACAGGGATGTGCTTTAAATGGCAATCTGAAATTAGATGAGATTTAATAAGGTACTGTGCAATGGTACAATTAAATTATGTCCCTTCTTCCGGAAGATACTATTAGAGTCTAATCCAGTTATTTAGATCACTTTTACTACTGGTTATGAGCTGCATGTAGCTTAGATTCTGAGCCATAATATCAATGGTGTGATTTACAAAAGTATGGTGTATTTAGGGCAATGTTGAGTGTGCACTTTTTTGATGGCAGTTTTCTGGGCTATTTTTTCCTGTATCTTTCCTATTCACAAACTGTTAAACAGATGCAACTAGCAAAAGAAGAGGGTAAGAAGTAATCTTGAGACCCACGCACAATAGTGCTGGTTTGAAGAAATGGTGTTTGGTTAGGTAATGGCTGAGGTGGGACACAGATGGTTTTTGAGTGGCTTTGAGGAACTTTGCTGCTCAGGAAGATTTCCATGAAACCAAGGCTGTAATGTGCCTCAGAGAAATCAAATTTTCCTCAGTGGGAGAGAAAGATAATACTTCAAACTTTGTTAGCTTCCATTTTCTATCTACTCTTAAATTTAAATTAAAAAAAAATCATATTATGCCAGACTCTTTGGAAATAACCATAAGATGTTGATCTAGAGTTTTGCTGTATTTAAATTGAAATGGCATAAACTGAATTTACCATGTCATTGCTGATTGCAGTTACTAAACTACTTTATTTTTAGGTGACTGTCGGCCGAGGATTAGATATCACCTACCAGCTGGTGTCAAAAACCTGTCCCTTGATGATCTCTCGTAAGCACTGTGTCTTCCAGCAGAATGCAGAAGGGCAGTGGACTGTCCAGGATAACAAGGTACAGAGACTGAGTGATGACCTTGTACTCTGAGATTCATTGAATGGAATCAATTGTTTGGGATCTAGCAATGTGTGGGTCATGATATAGTATGATGTAAGTGTGATAGAAGGTCCATGGGAATGTGTCTTGCCTGTTGTGCAGTTCCAGCAGGAAACTTCAGTCTGCTGCAGTTGGGATTCAAACTGTGTTACTTTGTGTATGTAGATCCACCTCTTGGTTTAGCATTTTTCAGACCATTGTGGCCTTGCCAAGGGCACTTTGCAGTCTGTGAAACTGTTTTGTGTCGCTTTTTAGAAAAATATCCTATGAATTTTGACATAGGATTTTATCCTTTCAAAAAGATAATGTTCTTGTAGTGCTAATGAAAGGTTAAAGTATAACTCCTTATTGTAGTGACACAATTGCTTTAATTATAATCAACTTCAACAAGAATCTAGTGTTAGAAAAAACATGCTTCATGTTGTGTTCAAACGAGTTTCTCCTGAAAGTTCTTCTCAGCTGATTAGAATAAAATGTTGATGTCAGAGTCCTCACCTGGGTCTCACTTTGACTTCAATAATCTTTTTTTATATCATGATCTCTCCACTTTCTCATTCGGTCTGAAAACTGCAAAATGAGTAATTTGCTTGAAAACAGCACTGGTAGAACAAAAATGTTCAACACGTCATGCAGATTTGAAGGATGTTTGGGTTAAGAGCAGATTAGTCAGAAAGGAATGGAGTGGCTACAATTAAAATTACACTGCTCTTAAACAAAACCCCCTTGTAGTACATGTATAAGCTTCAAAATTTAATGTTACTGCATGATAGGAAATATGTTATCATAGATTAACTCTTAACACTTCCTCTCTATTATCACTGTTGACCAGTTGGTCAGCTAGTTTCATTGAATCTCTTTGAGATATGTCAGTTCGTAGTGTTTCTGCAGTTCATTATGAGCACAGATCAGTTTTGCTGTTTCTGAAAACTATTTCTTAAGCTAATTTTAAAACCATTTTTGTGCTTTTAACATTATCTCTAGAAGAACATTTTCCTTCTTCTTTATATTCTCTTTGTATTTATGGAAAACTTTGATTTCCTCAAGGAGTACAACCAATGCTTCTTTTTCTTTCCTATTTTTTCCTAGAATTTCAGGTAACATTAATTGTCAAGAATAATTACTGCACTATTCTATGTTCCTGACAGTGATTTATTGTGCAGTCTTTTTATTGGCTAGTTCTTATTTCTGAAGCTTTTGTGCAGGTTTTTCCCCTCAGAGTTAATTCTTTTCCTTCTACAAGTATGTATGTCAAAATGTTGTTCTTGGTACTTGTACACAAAATCTGTAATGCAATAATAATGTGCAGTAAATAATACAGTACAATAACTGTAATAAATGGAACACCGAGCCAATAAATTGGATATTGCAAGGTTTATTCAAAGAGGTGACTTGTTCTGATTGAAGCACTGAAGAGGTTGGCTGTGTTTATTTACAGTTGCCAGAAATAACTTGCAGAGGACTCTGTAACTACGTATTAAATTTTGGTGATTCTGTGTTTATTGGCAGAGTCTAAATGGAGTCTGGCTTAACAAGCAGCGCCTGGATCCATCAAAAGTCTATCCTATTGCTGAAGGAGACCGTATCCAGTTGGGCGTGCCTTTGGAAAACAGAGAGACTGCTGAATATGAGTATGAAGTAATTAAAGATGAATGGGAGAAAATTAGACCCTTTTTAGCCCAAAGAAGTGACCTGGGGAAAGCTAAGAGTTCAAGAACTAAACGTAAATTTAGTGTGGAGGAATTGGAAACACCTGGATCAGAAGGCCCTTCAAACTCCAGATGCAAAAGAGACAGAGTGTCCTGTGACAATGAACCTTTGGATAAGTCACGGGGACAGATAGAAGAGGCCAAACGGCTCACAGAGAAGATGGATGTCAAGCTGCCTTCTCCTGGACCCAGTGAGGGGGATAGTGGTCCAGTGCATGGTAGCCCTGTTCACTCCAAGAAAGCTGTGTCTGTCCCCCAGAAGGACCAGAAAGGCTCTGGTCTTGCAGAGTCATGGACTGGCTTGAAAATGCTGAGGAAATCTCTAGTAGATACAATGAAATTAAAGGTCAAAGTGCAGGAGAAGCAGACTGCAGTTCTGAAGGTGAAGCAGAAGCGCAGGAAGTGTGATCAGAAGGAGATCCTGGTAATGGAACAGGAACTGCAGGAGTTGCAGAACCAACTCTGCATGGAACAAGAGCATCAGCAGCAGCAGGTGGAAGAGCTGGAGAGGACATTCTGTAAAGAGCAGCAGAATCTAGAGGTATAATGGTGGTAATAATTTTGGCCTGTGTCTTCACTTTAATGGAATGCATCGTATGATCCAAGATAGCTCTTGAACTATACACTAACAAAAATAGTGTTCGTGTGAATTACTCCTGCTAAAATTTTTGTGGAAGTATTTAACTTAGTATGTAACACAGTGCATGTACCAACAGAAAGTGCAGAGACAGAAGACATTTGGCTGCACGGGGAATTCAGAAGAAAGTGCAAAATAAAGCATTTCAGTTGGTAAAAAAGCATGTTTTTAAACAAACGATGAAATTCTTTGCCTGATCTCTTGTGGTTATGGAGAGGACAAGTTGAAAAGTAATAACTTTAGGTGTGAATTTCTCTCAATATATGGCTGAAATAATGCCCAGTTTGCATGGCAAATGCACTGTCTTTCCAATCAATGAAATATTGCATGCCTTAATCCCTGGAGGGAGGGAGATTCTTTTCCTACTTTCAGAAAACCCTTTCTCGCAGTCTAAGTACCTTTAAGCAGTAAGTGTATGTGATAAGTAGCTTTTTTGGTAACAGACTGAAGTCTGTTCAAACTTGAGACTGCTCAAAATCTGGTTTAAAGAAAGTAAGGATTCATCTTGGAGTGAGTTTAATAATATATTAGTTACTTCCTTAAAGTCTGCTGCTAAAGGCAAGATACCAGTATCAGAAGTACAGAAAGTTTGGACTTGTGTCCTTAGAAACAATGGGAAGTTTACCTGGAGCTTTAGGTATCTCTGCCCTCTTTGAATGTGCTCAAAGGTAGAGTTGCAACTTTTAAGCTGTTGCTGATCTCTTTGCTTCTATGAATATGCTTGTGCCTTTTGAGCTAGAATAATGTGGAGGTATTCCAAATATGGAACTGTAAATGATATATCCATTTTAACTCTTCACAGTAAATGACAGCTCTAATGTCTGTTATACACATGTAACGCTAGAGCGGAACATCTCACCCTCTGTTGAAAATTAGTGTTGCTTCTTTAAGCTTATCCTCTGAAGAGAGTGTGCAGAGTAGTAATTTTCTGTCTCTTACGTTCTTCAAGTCTTTTTTTTTTGTCCCACTTCTTACCCCACGCAGGGAGAAAAGTGGCAACAAGGGGAAGAGAATCTGAAGGAGCAGCTGGCCCAGGTCCTGCAAGAGGCAAGTGATTATGAGTCTAGGTTTGGTCTAACTGTAACTCAGATATTTAAATCATTTCAAGTGCTGTGGCCTCTTGGTAGAAGACAAGGACTTTGCCTTAGGCGACTGTAAAACCTAACTGAAATGAAAGAGTAATCTGGAAGAAGGAATGCAAAGTGTGATGGCACTGGGAAGGTTATAAATAATTGGCAGTACATTCCAATTTTAAGTTAACGTTAAACTGCCTTGACACCTCAAATCATATATGTTGCTCTTCTAGGAGGAGATCAGGAGAAATTAATATGCTGGACCTTATGACTGTGACCATGTATCTTTAATAGGCTAGCTTATAATGGCACTCTTATAACTTCTGGAATGGTATTGTTACAGCATCGTGCTTTGATGGAAGAGCTGAATCGTAGTAAAAAAGATTTTGAGGAAATAATTCGAGCTAAGAATAAAGAACTGGAAGAAACCAAGGTAAGAAATAACTGCATTCTTAGTTTTATTCATAAGTGAAACATGATATGCTGCAGCAGAAGAAATTATTTATTTAACATTTGTCTTGGCTCTGCCTGGTCTCCTATAGTGCAAAATTTCTGTGTTTTGGGGTGGCTGCTGACTCTGGTTTCCAGCACTGGGGGAGGAGGCACCTTGCCCTTTTCATAAATTAGTGTTGAACAGTTGTTACTAGATCTTTCTTGATCATAAAGAAAGCCCAAAGCACCTGATCTGTGCATTGTGGAAGAGATATGGGCCCATTGCACCCTTTCTTTAAAAAACAAACAAAAAACCAAACCAAAAACAAAAGGGAAAAAACCCACTGACAAAAAGTGTTTCAAAAGTGAAGTGCTTCATTTTCAGTTAAAGTGCATTCAAGTAAAACTGCAGTGTGACAGGAGTTCTATGAGGGAGTGTAGGACTGAAGCAAGTGGAATTTGAATAATGAATGAGATAACCCACAGTTCTTCCTGCCCTTGACACGAAGTGATGAGTGAAAAATAATTAAGGAGATCCTTTCCTGTGTCTTACTTTTGGAAATTATCACATTATCCACCACTGACAGTTTGCTTTGTTTTTTAATGTCATCTTTGGAAATTTATTGCTGTTTCAACTATAGCTTCAATTAGAAGAATTTTTGTTACTTTTATAAGATAGAGCAGGTACCTAGCCTAATCAGCCTAATTTGACTCTTAACAAGCAAACAAAAAGATTATTGGGCTGTTAAAGGCAAGTAAATGTTTTAAACTTTAATGCTTCCTCTTTTTAACGTTTAAAGTGTTTTGTCTGTTGGATGTTTTGCTTTTTACATCAGACATAAAAAAAAATCGATTAAAGCCAAACTTTTGCCAGGAACATGTTGAAAAAGATTCTGAAAAGATTGATCAGCTGGTAGTTCCTTTAGGCTGAAGGGAATTTTGGTAACAGCTGCTGTTCTTCCTTCCAAGTTCTCTGTAGTGGGTGGGAACATTCTCAATACTGCTGAGACTGCAAAGAGGAGAGAGGTTACAGATCTGGGTATATAATAGATATCCATTCCACTTGACATGTGGAGATTTGCAGTATGGTTTTCTTCCCCTGCACACACGCCTCCCGCCAGTTGAGAAAAACCTTGTTCTTTGTTGATACACAACCATATGTACTTTTCCACTAGGAGGAGAAGGAAAAGGTGAGAGCCCAAAAAGAAGAGGTGTTGAATCAGATGAATGATGTGTTGGAGAATGAGTTGCAGTGCACAATCTGTTCTGAGCACTTTATTGAGGTATGTTTAAACCTATATGGGTTTGCCAGTATAAAAGAGACTTGAGAAGCTTTCCATACTTCTATTAAAGGAATTTTTAAGCCTTTTTCTTTACTTCACTTGTTTAACGGTCCCAACAGACCCACAGTGAGTTCGTATGGGAAAGAGTTGATCTGGAAATCTATTCTGTCTGCCCTTGACAGCAAATTCAGCTTTAATGTCTCTACCTGCATCTACATGAATGATTAATCCTAAAATGCACATAAGTTTGGGGCACTTGTGTGTGTTTTTGAACTGGTCCTGAGCTGTTTATATTGTTCAGATGAGCTCTTTCTTTGAGAAATTGGCCTGTTTCCATTTGATTCTATAAGTAATGGACTATGCTTGTCATGTAGCTGTTATTTTTGTTCATGTTTTGCTAGAACTTCAGTTTCATTACATTATTTTTTACTATGGGAAACCTGATGTGTTAGCCTTGTTATAATGGCTTAAGAGCTAGCTGAAATTTACATTTCTGGTTTCTCAGTATATTAAGACACTATTCTGCAGTATCTGAGTTTTTCCATCGTTTATCCTTTTCTCATTGGGGAAAATTATAATACAATTAATGCATTTTGTCTGTTTCTGACTTGCTATGACTTACAGTGACTCCATTAACTGACTTGTAAAACTGGCCTGACCTCTGGCATGGGAGAGTTTGTGTGTGACTCCTGCAAAGGCCCTAAAGGCTTTGGGCTCTCCAGTCTCTCTCCTTATACAAAATATTAATCTACTATTTCTCTATATTTGGTATATTTTTGCTGGACAATACCTGTGTGAGCATGCTGTGAGCAGTGTCCTTTGCTGAATTCCACAGGCGGTGACTCTGAACTGTGCACACAGCTTCTGCTCCTACTGTATCGATGAGTGGACGAAACGTAAAGTGGAGTGCCCTATCTGCAGGCAGGAGATCAAATCAAAGACACGCTCTCTGGTGCTGGATAACTGCATTAACAGGATGGTAGAAAAACTGGATGTGGAAATGAAAGAGCATCGCCTGACCCTTATCAGAGAGCGGAAAGGTGAGAGGTGGGTGGATGTGGCATGACGAGTACAATCTCTTATTCAATCTATTTTGTACAACTTTCTTTGGCACCTATATACCAAGAAGATGCTCGAGGAATGCTGCAGAAACACTAAAAAGATAATAATGAGATCTCTTGAGTAACTCGCTTTACTGCACAGTAAAATAAAATTAATACAAAGTTTGGAAAAAGACTTCAGTATGAATTCCATGGTCTGACAGGACAACTTAATTTAACCGTGCTGAAGGTTATGCTCTTTCAAAGAGATCACTAAATAAAAGCGAAAATATATAGAACAATCCTTGAAAAATTTACCAAGCACTTTTGATTAAACTGTGGAGTACATAATTACAGACACTCAGCAGACCTGACAAGAAGCTCTGAATTCTTTTCTGTGTGCTAGATATATGTAGGAAATCTCTGAAAGGAACACTGGTATATCATGTAAGTGTATGGCTGAACTGACAGTTGCTCTGACATGATTTTTTTTGTGGAATTAAAGCCACTGTAGCTTACAGGCATAACGTCTTGCCTAGTTGTTGCTAAAATACTGTGCATGATGGAGATTGCTTTAATAAAAACTCCTGTCTGGGTTACTCCTAATCTGCTTCCTTCTTCTAAATGTTTCTAGAGCACTTGACCCTGGTATCTAGGTGCTGAAATGTAGATGTCTTTTCCTGCTACCACTTAAACTTCTGTTGTTGTGTTCCCTTAAGTAATTGTCTTGTTTTCCCTTCATAGAGATGAGAGCATGATCCTTCATTTTTCAATGTGTCAGGCCTTTTATCAAAACAAAGGTGCTTTTGAAACCTTCCAGATGCACCATGGTGACATGGAATGACATCACTAAGCAGTGCTAGTTCAAGCCTGAAATTATAACCTATGTAACCCTCTCAGTTTGATTCCCTCAGGAAATGCTGCATTGCTCAAAGGCTGCCCAGCTCAGCTACAAGAATTGCTTTCACCTCTGCAGAACTGAGGCACCCCTTGTGCAGTGTGTGCACTGCAGAGTGCCACAGCGCTCCTGAAGTGTCTCATCAGGTAGCTGATGGGCTACCACTAGCTGAAGTGGTGCCTTCACTGGAGCCCATGGTGTGCTAAACCAATGGCCTTCATCCTTGTTTGAACAAAAAGCAAATGAGTTCATAGTGTACCTTCAGAAGTAACTACCAGTAGGAAATAATTTAGATTCACCGTGACACCCTTCAGCTGGAAGGTGAAATGATTTCTGTGCCTCTTTTTGTTCAGTGATGGAAAAATTTTGATTGAAATGACGATAACCATGTGTCTATTTAAAACTAACTGCTAAGAAATATACCTGCTGAAAGAAAGAGTAATGTTGCAAGTGCACTTGAGAAGCTGTCAGGGTTTCCAAGAAACCTTTCTAATAGTCACAGTAGCCCCAGCATCAGAAGGACAGCTTGCAGTCTTAAATAGATGAAGCTTTTGATGAGGCTGTAAGTGTCCTGAACAATCCCTACTTGTTTGAGAGCCCCTTACCACGTTTTTTCTTTCCCTCTCTTACCTGGCAAGGCACTGTAATAGTTAGCCACTTCCATTGCCAGTTGTGTGCCTGTGAAGGGGTGGAGAATGTCTCCTCCTCATCCATGTTACCTTAATAGGAAAAAACATATAGAACACTTAAGAAAACAAGCAAACAAATAAACCCCATACCTTTGTTCTTTTATGTTGAAAACTGAAAAGAAAAAGGCCTATGTCCTGCAGCTTGAATGACCTATTGCAAACTGACAGTGAGAAGCTATAATATAGTTTCAAAGACAAGTAGTAATTTAGCACTTGTGGGTACAGTGGTCACAGCTAACTTTTGTATCTGTGTGTTTTGAATGCAGAGAAACAGAATGTGATGGTGAAACCAGCCACAGACAATGACAACGGTGTCACTTCTTCCACCTACTCCATCTTGTCAATGAGCAGTTGTGACAGTGAGGACTCTGAGGAGGATTCTTCCTATAGTGAAAGCTACTATGTTATCTGAACACTGTTACTGCAGACTCATTGCCCCTGTGCTGCCCAAAATCAACCTAATGGTGTTTGTTGACTGCTGCTGGAGGAGTGGACTGGGCACCTGGAAGGACTCTGTGAAGAGGCTGGAGCTGTAAACGAGCAGCATTTGGAAGAAGGATCTTGTTTTCCAAATGAATGCACAGAAGTTTGATCTCTAAAACAGAATTGGGTTTGTGAGAGAACAGACTGCTATTATGCTGGCTAATTGACATACAAACTCTGGACTTTCATGATAGCTTGTGACCTGTTTGGTGTAATGAAATAGTTTGTATCGCATCATTGCCCTTTCCTTAGTGAATTACATGTTTACATGTGCACATCAGTTTCCCTTATTTCAGGCAGCAGAGGGAATGTCCCAAGCCTTTTGAGAACTTGGCCATCCCCACCAGCAGGCACGTGATAGGTATATCAGGAAAAAGTGCCAGTGTGGGTTTTCCTCTTGAATTTCACGTGGCAACTAGAATCATCCCAGGCCTTTGGCATTAAAGGTAATAAAGGGTGTGATATGGACACTGTTGGCTGCAGGTGCATTGTAAGCTAGCTGCTGGCCATCAGCTTGCTCTGTTTATGTAGCCCATCCATTAGATAGGGGTGGATGAGATGAAATCTTCCAGAATTCTTTAGCTAGTGTTCTTTTCATATAGTGTCTTTGGTTTGTTCCCTCTTCAGGCTTTTGCATAAAGGGTTTTCGAACTGGGAAGCAGAACATCCAGAAATTTTTAGCAGTGACTTTAAAAACATATAATCAGCAGCAAGAGAGGAATCTCCACCTCTTCAGGTGTGCTCCTCCAAATTAATGAAATGTCCTATTGGCAGGATAGGAAAGCAGCATCTGTAGACAACCAGAAGGCACAGAATGAAGCACTTTGTTTTATTGTTTACAAGACATCACTGTTGAGCTGTGGGTTGTACTATCCTCATGGCAAATCACTCATCTCTAAGAGACTGAGCAAGTTGTGCCTCATCCTATCATGTTTTGGTTATCAAGTTCCATTTTCCAGTGACTTATGCTTTTGACTTAGCTCTTACATGGAAAGGACTCTTACACTGTGAGAAGAGGATGGGGAAGCCCTTCTGATCTGTAATATGTCTGGCTCTTGGTATATACTTTTTTGTTTCTATGTTTATTGTGTTTAAGAACGAAAATATAAATCCATTTCTGCATTAGTCTTTGGTGCAGCCACTGAGATGAATGTCTTCTAGTTTTCTTTAGACTTTTTTGAGAAAACAGACTATCTCATTTAATGACTTTGCTTCATGTTTTGATTGTTGTATGCAGTATGACTACTTTAAAGTTATTTGAAAGACTTTTGTATTCAGGAACTGATAAAAGACAACCTGATCCTGCAAGACTCTTGATTACCCTAATGCTAATTTAATAGGTATAATCATACCTCTTACCTTCTTCCCCCAAGAAAGATCCCATTAAAAAGGGGCATGAATGATGATGCTGTCTTAAGGAAGTAGTGCATTCTGAGAAATGTAGTCAGTAGGATTTAAACAGGGGAGGCCTGATCTGTGGGCCAGGGAACTTGCTTAAAACTTTAGTGTAAGGTTTCTTTTGTGAGGGAGACATTACATCTTCTGTATTCTTCTTTCTCTTTTAATGTTCACTTTCTCTATGTGCTCTTGAAAGTTTCTTTTGGGAATAGATGCTTTCTAGAATGTGCAAGAGAAGAGCATTCCTCAAAATGCTCATAAAATAGGCTGATGTGGAACAGGCATTCCTAATGAAGAGGAGTAGAAAGAAAATACTCTGGTTACCTAGGACTGCAAATTCTTCTACTCTGTATCTCTTCTGCATTGCTGTGCTTTTTTTCTCATTTCATTTTGCAAAATATATATTTATTTTATTATGTTGGTGTTTATGCATATTGCAGAGAAGGATAGTGCTTCCCCTGGTAACAGAGTGGTAATCTTTGGTGTGATTTCTAAGTGTGTCCTCTTTTCACTAGAACATGAAGAATGTAAGTGGTGTATACCAAATCATTTTCACTCTTACCAGTAGGTGCACAGTGTGTAAAAGTCCACAGAGAGAGGTTAAATACTAATACTGTTCACTTACAAAAGCCTTTCACTGACAAAAGCAGACCTGTACATCTAGCATTGTGCTCTCATTTGCTCTGAGGTCTGGATCCTTTCTTCTACTTGGTGCTAATGAAAGGGGACTGTCGCAGAAGAATGTTTAACTCATGCAGGTCTGTGGAGTCCAAGACCAATCTGACAATCTCATGCAAGAAAAACGTACCACAGGTGTGGTGTCACAGGCAGAGTGGGAGCTTCCGACAAGGTTCATTAAAGAAGTTCTTCCATGGAGTCATGAGGTGCATACAGGGCCCCCTTGCTTTCTAAAATCCTTCTGAGAGAGGAGCCTGGATGCAGCTGGATCCAATCTTAGCCCCAGACTGTCAGTGGTTTATGTGTAAAGGATTATATAGGTGTAAATGAACCTTTATACGACTTTGCCCTGGAGGATTTCAGAATGGGAAAGCAGATATATAAATAGATATGATTTATTCTGATAATGATTGGACAAAAAGATCTTAATGAGAATTATTTACTACACAGTACAGGAGGTAGAACAGCTATTATAGTGCACTATGATGCAATATTGAAGCCATTGTTTTAAAGCAATTGTATTAAAGCTAGGAAAAAACCAGTTAAGTAGAGATGATGTTACTCATCCATTCAGTGACTGTGGACTAATCTCTTTTGCTCAGCCATGAGGAGTAACCTTGAGCAGCGTCCCCAGTCAAGGGAGAAATCTCCACACATGCACTCCAAGAAGGGGCATGTTAGAAGAACCTGCCCTTAAAATTTGGGATGGGGTTTCTATAGTATGAAGTTACTGACTGTCAATCATATGTCTCCAGGCCAGCTGTGTCAGCTCAGCAACTTTAGATAAATTATCAGTAGTATAAAATTTTAGATATCTTTGTAAAACTTTAGATAAATTATCAGTTCCTTTATCTGAGTATTTTACCAGGTCTACCACATCTTCATCTCACTATCAGGATGTTTAACTTTGGGACTGATGAGTCAGACTGGTTTCAGCATTATTGAACACCAAAAACAGGGTCAAAGAATGACCTCCTCTTCATTAACCACTGATAGCTTTTCCAATAGTCGTTCCAGGCAAGCATCCTGCCACAGAGCCTTAGCAACAACTGTCAAATTTAACTTTAAAGAACATGTAACAGGCAATTTAATAATCCAGCTGTGCCCCCTTCCCTCAAGTGAAGTGTGGATTTTCTTTTCCAAAAGTATGCTCTGACCAGTCAATATTTTACTTCCTCCTCCTCATCCTCCTGTCTTGCCATAACTTGACCTATTTAGACACACTGTTTACAGCAAATAGATAACCATGTGCTACACTTCCCAAGTAGGATCCTCCTGTCTCTTGATACTACCGCATTTGCTTTGGTTTGTGAGACTAAGCATTCAGCCCTGTGTGCTGAGCTGTATGTCCCCAGGTTTCAAGCTTAATGCAAAGTACAAGACAGCTTCTAGGATCAGGTCGGAAAAGACCTCTGAGGTCATCGAGTCCAGGTCATGATGGAACACCACCATGGGAACAAGACCATGGCACTGAGTGCCACGTCCGGTCTGTCCTTGAACACCTGCAGGGATGGTGACTCCACCACCTCCTTGGGCTGTCCATTCCAATATCTAATCACCCCTTCTGTGCAGAAATTCCTCCTGCTGTCCACCCTGAACCTTTCCTGGCGCAGCCTGAGGCTGTGCCCTCTTGTCCTGGCACTGAATGCTTGGGAAAAGAGGCTGATCCCCACCCGGCTACAGCCTCGTTTCGAGGAGTTGTAGAGAATGACGAGGACTCCCCTAAGCCTCCTCTTCTCCAGCCTACACACTCCCAGCTTCCGCTACGATACACGACCGACACACATCTTTATAATCCATATATTTACAGATTATTAAGTCTGTGTAGCGTCTCGCACAGAACCTCAGTGTTTCCAGCCCGGGCCGGGGCTGCCCGCGCCCCGCCTGTGGGAACGGGCGCGTCACTGGCGCGCGCCGGCGGCGGGGGAGGCCCCGCGCGAGGGGCGGGCCGGGGGCGGTGACGACGCCGCGTCCGAGCGGGGAAACGAAAGCGGCGGCGGCGGCCTCGAGTCCTCCCCTCCTCCCCTCGCCGCGCCCTGGGAGCCCGAGCCCTGCGGAGCCGGCCGCGGCCACCCGCCTGCCCCGCTTCCGCCCTCGGTGCCGCCCGCTGCAGCACGGCGCTGTCCGACGACCCCAGCCGTGTGTGGCTCGTGCGGCTCTCGCCCGCCCTCCGTCTGCAGGGGGGTCTCGGTTCGGCCTCTGGGACCGGGGGCTGCGGGGCGGACGGTGCGACGGGCGTGAGAGGCCAGAGAAGGGCAGCGAAGCTGGTGAAGAGTCTGCAGGGTAAGTACTGTGAGGCTGGGCTGAGGGAGCTGGGGGTGTTTCACCTAGAGAAGAGGAGGCTCAGGGGAGCCCTTATCGCTCTCTACAACCACCTGAAAGGAGGCTATAGCCAGGTGGGGATCGCTCTCTTCTCACAGGCAACCAGGACAAGAGGACACAGCCTTAGGCTGTGCCAGGGGAGGTTTAGGTTGGACATCAGGAGTAATTTCTGCACAGAAAGGGTGATTAGACGTTGGGATGGACTGCCCAGGGAGGTGTTGGAGTCACCATCCCTGCAGGCGTTTACGGAAAAACCGGACCTGGCACTCAGTGCTATGGTGTCCCTGACATGGTGGTGTCGGACTCGATGACCTCGGAGGTCTTTTCCAACCTAAATGATTCTGTGAAAAGCCGATAGTGCGGTGCGGGGGGGCTGTGGGGCATGGGGGAGGGATGTAGAGGGGCTTTCCCTCGCAGCTGCGGGACTCCTCCTGAGGGACTGGGTGTCCCAGGTTGCGCCTTATCTTGCATGGTTTGAAATTTGTTGGGAAGGCAGCTGTGCTGAGGGAGCCTTAGTGAGGTTCGGGGATCACGACAGGGAGCTGGCAGGGGTGAACTGAGAGTGTGTTGGTCTCTCATTTGGCTGTCTCAGAAGAAATATAAAATGGCTGGTTTGTTAGAGATAAACAAGGGGAAAAGCCCAAAACCCTCAGCTGAGGCAAGAGCAGGTGAGTTGTGCGTAACAGAACTTCTGGTGGAAGGGAAAAGATTTCTTAGCTTAGTGCAGTGAGGTTGTGGGATCATTTTGCAGTCAGAGTTGTGGGAATAAAGAAAGCATTTGGCCTTAAGCTTCCTTGTGTGTGTTTGTGAAAATAAGTTTGATAACTGAAGGTTTGAATTGATGACCTGGGGCATCTTTTGTAGCCCAACAATCCTATGTAGAATAATAAACACTAATCAAGCTTAAGTTGCCCTTTTTTTTTTTTTTTTTTTTCAGTAGCAGGGAGGTTTTAGCTGATGTGCTAAGCATTTTTGTCTGTGAATTTTTACCTGCTTTCCCTTTTCTTGCTTCTTGTCTTCAGCAAACCTTCCAAGCGGCTTCTATTAACTCCATCTTAAGCATTACACCTTTCTCTGGATTTATGCAAAGTTATCAGCCACATCCAGAAGCTAGATATCTTGCCAGTGATTCCTGGTGAAAAACATAACCCCACACACAACTTGAGCACATGTATTTAATAAAGTTCTGTTATAAAAATAATGTAGGAAAGCTCCTTTATTAATTAACGTTTGCAGAGGTGGTGGCAGAGTTGTTTAGAGTCTCTTGGGAGAATTTTGTTCCACCTTGCACGTTCTCCATTAGATTGATCTTACATTTTTTCAGTGTGTTTGGATAAAATGAATTGATTCAATAGTAGTAATGACCTGCCATATATTTAAGTTATCTAAGTGTCTATGTCTGGGTTGACTTAATCTACTTGCATTTGAGGACAAGTAGGTTGTAGAAGTGATTTGAAATTCATCAGTTGTAGAGAAACTTCCATATCAGTTTCCTGTTTGATTAGTTAGACTAGCTGTTTAAAAAGGTAGGTTCCAAAGTAGCTAATACTTTTACCTGAAGACATTTAAATTGAGAAGCATAATACTGAACAGCATAACATGATCTGTGCCACCATGCTGCTGTGCCTTACAGAAAGTTAATTTGCTTAATGTTTGCCAAGTGTGATCTTCTTCTTTTAGCATTTCAGGAAACATGAAGAGAAGAACAGAACCCGAGTTTAGCAGCCCCCAAAGTAAGCAGAAGAAGAGGATGGAAGACTTGGGATTAACCCTTAGTTCTACTTCAGATGATGAAAATCAATTTAGTAATCATACTACTCAAGGTAAGGTTGGAGGTCTGGTATGTGCTGCTGCAGGGTATGTAAATAATAACCGGGAATTGAACCTACATCTCCTCAGTCCTAATTGACAACCTGAACTTCAAGGGCATACTTTCTCTTTGGAAAAAGAGCTACATTGTTACTTTTCACAACCTCGGATTGCTGTGAATTCTTTTAGGCTTTTTAAAAATCTTAAGCAAACCTTTTCATTTGGGAATTGTATGAATTCAGACGTAGAAAATTGAATTTGAGGTAGATGACATGCATGATCCAAAACTCTAAAGATTCTTGTCATATTGATCTTTTCAGTCTCAGCAGTTATTTCTGGTTTGGAGACTCTCAGTAGTGAGGCGTTGTGGGTGTTAACACCATAAAGAAGCATCATAATCATAATTTTGTTTAAAAATGAGGAAAGAAATCAGTAATCTTATCACATTTCTGCAGATGGGAGAAATTGAGGTGAATACAAAGGGGTCGGTTGACTGGGGCTTCCACGTTGTAGGACCATCTCTTATGCTGGATCAGTGTGATTTTTCCAGGGGAGAAGGGAGTTGTAAGAGCTCACAGGTGTTTTGTTTCAAAAAGAAAATCTATTTCAGAGTTGCCTACTTTTCTTTGGAGTGTGCTTTCTCACCTGGAATTGGGATATACCACAGATGAGGCATGTACCCTACACAATTGGTATCACTGTTGTAGGACACTGGAAACTCTCCCAAGATGGTACTTCAGGTTGCCTCACTGTTATGCCTGCTACATCAGAATCTTAGGGTTTCCCATGGTCCTGAAGTGTTCAAGAGCCTGAACACAAGAAGAAGCCTTCCCTTGTGAAAATGGAAGGCAGTGTGTGTGGAAGATGAGCGGGTTGGTTTGGGAGTAGCTGTAGTTGCAGGGTATTGTGTGTGTGCCTGTCTGGCAAGGCCCAAGGTGAGTGAGGAGGTGCAGAATGTGAGAGCTGGGGTAGGGAATACTCTGTGCACTCAGGGCTGAGCTAAAAAATTCAAACCAATGTTGTTTTCATTTTTTTCCACCTTTGGATTATTGAGTTCATAAATGGGTCAAAATAGGCTGTAAGCCTTAGTGTTTAAGAAACGAATTGATATAGTTCAAGGACAACATTTTGGGTAGGATTAATTGTTTAGTAGTCTATTATACCCACTGCGGTTTCTGATGAAAGAAGGGAGGTTGGGGAAAGAAGTGATTTGAGATCTAATTTGAGCTGAGCATGGCCTAGCAAATCTTAAAAACAAGAAGAGTTGTGAAGGGACTCGTGTGAAACTTATGTAGTGGGTATTGTGTTTAAGGCACTTTGTGAGTCTCTAGAAAATAAGACACGGGTCAAAAGCAGGTAGCAAAGTTAACTGAAGAAGCAGAAAGCAGTAACTGACCCTAAAGCAAAAATCCTTTGTGAGGGTGTTCTTAGGTAAGAACTCTGTGAAAGAAACAGAAATATATCATGTGCGACAGATGTTTGAAAATCAAGGTGGGTATAGAATGTCGCAAACACAAACTGAGGCATAGCCTTCCTTGTCTGGAGCTGGAAGCCTCCAAGGTTGATACTGTAAAACTCTGGTGTAGTAGTTATGTGGGGACACAAGTCCTGAATCTTAAAAAGTGATAGCTCAGCAACAAGCACTGAGGACACATTGAAAGGGTTTTAATTACAGGTGTATATTTCACTGTGGTGTCTTTCATTTTTACTTCACTTTCTTGTAATGGCCTTTTTTTGCTAATTTTTCAGTTGTTTCCTGTTACTTCACTGATGCTCAGTTTTCGAACAGGAAAATACAGAGATCTGTGAGTTGAGAGAGAAATAGTCTGTGTTTTTTCTTAAATTAGACAAATATAAGAAAAATTCAATCATTCTTTTTAAGTATTATAATATCTTTTGGTTTTTTTAAACTCTTCTGTGGAGCTAAATTATTCCTTCTTAAGTGATAAACAGAAAAAGATCAACTCTGCTAACAATCTTCTGTGTTATCTCAGGGCAACTTTTGTAGTTCAACTTCCCCTAGTTGTACAAAGTGGCACAGAATGATTTCTAGCGCTTGGCAAAGAAGGGAGCTCAAGAGGCAGAGGGCCAATACAGAGCATGGCTGTGCTTGCTGTGGATTGCTGCTCCCGTGGTCTGTATGAATTAACTGTAGTAAGAAACTTGTGCCACTGCTTTATCCTCATAGTGATATTGGAAAATATCCTGGAAAAACAGAAGGACTCATTGGATTGTAGGGCCTCCCTTGGCACCCAGCTGGTACGGAGCTGAGACAAATGAGACTACCATGATTCCTGCCCAGAGCCCAGTTACATCCTGCCTGGAGTGAGTAGGTTGATCTCACAGCTGGAGAGCAGCAGTGAGGACTATACAGCTCATATAGGCCTAGGTTCTGACCAACTAGACCCCAGGGTGGAACTGGGCACAGACAGAGCTTCATTGTTTGGTGCTCATGAAGGTTCTGATGCACCAGTTTCTGGTGAGAAGGGTTTATTTTGAGTGCGTGCTGTGTATGTTGATACTTATTATCTTGATTGAACCATTGACTTGATTAAGTTCTCCCTCAAACCTCTCAAGGTGTTTTTAAAAAGGTTGGTGTCTTTTGACCTTATCTTTCACTTGAGTTTGTATGTATCAGTAGACTCTAGAGGTGAAAAACTCTCTCATGTGCTGTAGTGAACTTGGGGATCCTTGCTACTGAATCGGATAGTGGGAGTCAAACTGAAGTATAGTAAGTTTAACTTTCTGTTCTTTCTTCAGTGTTGGCCATTTGGTAGATGCCTGTGTACTTGATGTGGTTTTTTGGCTAAATTAGGGATAGATTTACACTTATAGTTAGGTAGGATATGGAGGAAAATTCAATATGTTTCATCAAGGTGTAATTGTCACTATTTTCAGGAGAGAATCCCTGTGGACTTTCTCAGTTCCTCAGGATCATTGCAAAGGTCAGGCACACCACAGTACTGTTGTGGTTATGCTGTGGCCTCTCTGCTGCTGGGATGGGGTTTGCCCAGCCCTTTGTGGGGCCTGGAATCCATGGGCTCAGAGAGGCTGTGTGTGTGTCCCTGAGGCAACAGGGAAGATAACCAAGTGTTGGTTCCACAGGGTGTTTCATATTACACCTGCATGCTTCCTGTAGCACATTTGGGATACTGAGATGTCCTCTGTGTGTGTGTTCAGAGTTTTTAATGAGTGACACTGTATTCTAATGTGATTACTGAGATGTCTTTCTTCTGTTTTATTTTTATTTTCATTCTCACTTTTTTGTTTGTTTTCAGAGTCTTCCAGTAGCACCAGTGGGTCTGACAGTGAGAGTGATGAAAAAAGACCAGTCTTCAGCAATGAGTTCAAACAAGACTCTCTTGTGGAGGGTACTTCATCTCGCTACTCAATGTATAACAGTGTCTCCCAAAAGCTTATGGTAGGTCGAAAGAGTTTTGGACCAAACTATTAAGAATTGATGAGAGCAAAGTGAAAAGACCAGCTTTTATAAAAAAGTACTTTGATTCTGATCCTCTTTGTAGCAGGGTTCTTTGCATCTCTGAGCTGTCTACTAGCAGCAGTTGGAGGAGGCTGAGAGATCTTGGTTTAATGAGATGTGTTAAAAAAGAAAGTTGACTTGAGTTCAAGGCTTAGGAGCAGGGAGGTGAATAAGAAAGAAAGGATCTCTGGGTCAGCTTACCAAGCACGAAAAAAAAGTCCTACCATGTGTTATTTTGCAATAATAACTTAACAAATGCTTTGTAAAAAAGGCTGTAGCAAATTCTGTGATTGTCACTAATTTGTTTACTCTTGGAGGCTGGCTGATATACTTTTTTGGAATTATTACCTTAATTATTAAGGTATTTCTTTCCCTTTCAAGTCATCCTGCTTTACTTTATGGAGGGCTGGAAATTCCTTAGAAAGGCAGGGAACTGTGAAGGATAGTCACTGTGACAACTAAACTTTGAAAGTGATCAGCCACCCCTTGATTGCACAGTGTTAGCATGGGGAAGAAAGTGCTTTTAAAAAGTTCAGAGAAAATGGTTGACTGTTTCATGGTAGTCCCAAATCTCGCAACTTGTTCCTGAGTTTAAGGCAGTAGTAGCCTGTAGAGAAGTTGAGTCTCTTTTGATACATGTTTGCTTCCTGATGCAAACTTTGTCTCTGTAGTATCATGAGAATCTCACAATCATGAAAGAACTAGAAACAAAAATGTTATTTCCAAGGGTAGCAGAGAAGATGAGATGTATAATTGTGTATGACTTGAAATGTAACAGAAAATTTGGGACTCACTGAGGCCCTGAATGTGGGTCCCCCTTTGTTCTGTGCTGGTGCTGTGCTCACAGGAGCTTGGTTGGTTACCTTTCCATGGTGGTAGACCAGCTTGTACCTGCCTTTGCCAAGGTAGAAGTTCAGTGTTCTACTAAAAGCTGGGAAGTGCTAACTGCTGCTAGGAGTAGGAACTGCTTCTCAAGGAGTTGCAATGCTGCTGATGAGCAGGATCATAACTCTACATGAAAAAAGAACTTTCTTGCTGAATTCAAAATTCAATGGGATCCAGAGGCTGAGAGTTGCTGATTGTGCTTCTCTGTAGTTAAATCGTGTTGTTGATCGTTCAGAATCTGTCCATGTGCATTTTTGGCACTGGACAACACTTTGCTGATTCTAGAGCAAGACTGTCTGTCCTTGGAGACTTTTCTCCTGAGCCAGTTAGGAAGTGTGTTTTCAGTTGCTCCAATAGAGGCGCTTTTACTACTGAATCTATGAGGCTTTTTTAAATAAGACCTCATAAATTTATATTCAAAGATTGATGTGATATCAAGTCTGGTTGAATGATTTGGCAACATTTGGTAAATAAAATGAAAAAGGTCCTTAATCACTAGATTTTCAAGATTCTGTCCTCAGAAAACTGGTGTAAAACAGATGCAGTGGTTGTAACATCTGGAGTACATACTTCAAGGTCTGATTCAGAGCAAAGGCAATGGGAAAACACCCTGTACCTTTGTTTAAAACCTGTCAGATGTTCCTGTGTTGTTTGTCATACAGCTTGGCAACAAATTATGTTTTTTTGTTTCTCACAGGAAGGACTATATGGAAAACATTCAAAGTGAAACAGTCATTAAGTCTTCTATTTCCTTACTGTGTCATACATATGTGAAATTGCATCCCTGCTTTTTGTTATGGTTCTCTTACTGCTAAAATTCACTATGAGAAAAGCCTGAAAAACTAGCAGTTAATGAAGATAGTTCTTTTAACCTTATAGATGTGTATGTGTTTCAGGAGCTGTGTGTCTTGCATTCCTCCTCTAAGTTTTATGTGAAGTTTTGACTGATACTTGAAATGCCTGTGAATGC
This sequence comes from Orthonyx spaldingii, assembly GCA_013397795.1. Taxonomy (NCBI): domain Eukaryota; kingdom Metazoa; phylum Chordata; class Aves; order Passeriformes; family Orthonychidae; genus Orthonyx; species Orthonyx spaldingii. Next base: position 2,673,863 of record VZTJ01002321.1, on the reverse strand, counting down.
ATGCTCACAACAAAGAATATCATCAAAACATGAATTTTTTCTGTACCAGCATCTTCTTTTCATGAACCAGCCATGCTTACTGAACCCTGTGATGAATGGCTCCAGGCTCCTCACTACTTTTCCCTCTGAGCAGGCTGTTCCTGCATTACTGAACCTTTTGTAATCTGTTGTCATCTCAAACATCATTCTTCAGATTTAGTTTTTTTTGTATCCTGCATTAGTGAAGTGAACTCACTCAGAAGTCCTGAAAGCTACAATTGAGATTAAAAATGCTCAGTGCCTTCAAGTCACTTCAGGGTGATGTGCCATTTTCCTCACTAGTCTTTGATCTTAGCAGTAGTACATAAACTCAAGTCCACTTGCCTTAGTGTGCTCCCTTTGCTTCCTTTATAGGCCAAGATGGGCTTCCGGGAAGGAGAAGGTCTGGGAAAATATGGCCAAGGCAGGAAGGATATTGTTGAGGCCTCCAATCAGAAGGGAAGGAGAGGCTTTGGCCTGACCCTCAAAGGATTTGATGGGGAGCTCAATATTGATTGGAAGGATGAGACAGAGGTAAGTACTTTCTGTTTTAAGTCCCATTTCTCTTGTTGTGTTCAGCAAAAACCGGGAGAAAGAATGCATAAAGCAAGTGTGGGTTTTTTGTGGCAAACGTCTCTTTTCCAGTGTCTCTAAACTAGTACTTTGAGTACTAGACTTCTGTTTTGCCTTGATTATCAGACTCTAATAAAGGGGAAAGTGGAGAGGTTTTTTTTTGTGGTGGAGGTGTTTGGGGTCCTTTTTAATTTTAAAAATAAATAAGACATGTTTTAGTCCAGGAGGAAGAAACTCTATGCTTGGCCCTAAAGTCATGGCATAACCCCTTGTGCTAGCATTGGGAGGCAAACTTTTGGGGAGCAATTAATTTTTATATTTTTCTAGTAAAAACATCTTTGGCTCTTCCCATGACCTGTGTTTGCAGCCTAGTGCCTACGAGAAGGTGGACTGGTGCCCTGAGTGTACCACGGAGATCCCAGATGCCCAGGAGCTGAAGGAGTGGATGACTGTGGGGAAGGTAATTTTTTATATCTTGGTACTTACCAGCCTAAGACAAAGCAGGAGTCATCAGCCTGGGACAGTTACCATGTCAAACAGTTGTGGAATAGCCAAGACTGCAAACAACCTCTTGAGGTTGCTAGTTTGGCTTCCTGCTTCAAGCAGATCCAGCTAGATCTGCTCAGGTTGCTCAAGTCCTTGTTTGGTTGAGTTTTGAGTGTTTTCAAGGATGGAAACTTTACAACCTGTTCGGGCAACTGTTCAGTGTTTGACTACCCAGTTGGCAAAAGAAAATTTCCATATGGCAAATTGGCGTTTTTAATGTGGCTTTTGTCCATTGTTTCTTGTTGTGTCGCTGTACATCTCTAGGAGCCTAGGTCAATCTTTTCTGTCTCCTGTTAGGGACTTGTCCCATTGCTAGGTACAGCAATAGGATCTCCATTTCTGCATTCTGAGCAAACAGTTCTCAGCTTTTTCCCATACACCAGGTGCTTTTTCACCCTCCTTGTTTTGGTGGCCCTTCTGCTGCTTTTGTTCCAGTATGTCTGTTCTTGCACTGAGGAGTGCTAAACTGGATACAGTCTTTCATATGTGGTCTCAAGATGCCTAACAGGGAAGAATAATTCCTCAACCTAATTGCCACGCTTTTGCTGATACAGCCTAGTGTGTGATTGGCAGCCTTCATCCATTATTGGTCCATGCTGCATTCTGAAATGACAATATCATGTTTGCTAATTACTCTCTGTGTTCTTGTCCTGTTGCAGAGGAAGCTGGTGATTGAAGATGAAACAGAGTTCTGTAATGAAGAGCTTTTACATAATGTCCTACAGTGCAAGGTGAGCCCCCTTTTTAGAGATAAACTGAAATTTTAGGGAGACAAGTGAAACAAATAATTGAAGAGGATTGAGTAGTTAGGTAATTGACAAGAACTCAGAATGTTCCCTGTCACCTCCATGTCACTGGGATGACCCAGCATCCTGTTTTTTACTATCTGTTCAGCAGCCTGTTTTGAACCTCAGCCTTTTAAGAGATTGTCTTGGTTTAACTCCAGCTGGCAGCTAAGCCCCCTGCAGCTGCTTGCTTACACCCCCACCAGCAGGACTGGGGAGAGCATGAGAAGAGTAAAAGTGAAGAAAAGTCGTAGGTTGAGATTAAGACAATTTAATAAGTAAAGCAAAAGCCACTCAGTGGAAGGAAAGCAAAACAAGGAATTAATTCACTGCTTCCCAGGGGCAAGGAGGTGTTCAGCCATCTATCTCCAGGAGAGCAGGGCTTCATCACATGCAAGGGTTATTTGGGAAGACAAAAGCCATAACTCTGAATGTCCTCGGCTTCCTCCTTCTTCCCCCAGCTTTATATACTGAGCATGATGGGGTATGGTATGGAATATCTGTTTGAACAGTTGGGGTCAGCTGGCCCAGCTATGTCCCCTCCAAACTGCACTAGAGTGCACTCCCAGCCTATTTGCTGACAGGGTGGTATGAGCAGCAGAAAAGGCCTTAATGCTGTTCAAAGACTGCTCAGAAATAACTAAAACATCTCTATGTTATCAACACTGTTTCCATCACAAATCCATATGTATCTCAATACTAGCTACCATGAAACAAATTAACCTTACCCCAGCCAAAACCAGCACAAAGATGGTTGGAAACAGTCACCTGCCCTTAGTCCAACTGAAAGGCTGAAGGCTTGAATAAGCTAAGGAAATGAGCTTCCCTTCTATTCTTGTCTGTTCAGTCTGCCCTCCTGGATTTTATCATGCCCTTGTATATTGCAGTAGAGTGTGTGTGTGTGTATATATGTGAAAGAAATAATTTAGGCTGGGACTGCTTTTGAAGTGGCTAAGCAGATTATCAGGCTCTGGAGCTATCAGTACAGAATTTGTCAGTGTCGTTAAATTTGGTCAAGAGCTGAGGTGGCTTAGAAGAAGAGCAAAGATCATTATGAGACAGAAAAACATTTTGTATTGGTGAACCAAGTCCTGCATGGAGTTTGCTGTCTAAGGAGAGAGAAGCAAGAAGACAGGAAATGCTGATGCCTACCTATCCCTCCAGCCTGTGCCAGGTGCAGCTGAGCTTTGTTTCTGTTTGTGCAGAGTGTATTTGATGAGCTGGATGGAGAAGAAATGCGTCGAGCCCGAACAAGGTCTAACCCCTATGAGATGATCCGCGGAGCTTTCTTTCTGAACAGGTTTGTAGAATGTCTGGTAGTGTAGTCTCTTTCCCATTTATGTCCATTTTCAGCTGTGGGAACCAAGGATGAAACTTAACAAGGCCCTATTTATGTGTTCACAGGGCTGCAATGAAGATGGCAAATATGGACCATGTCTTTGACTACATGTTTACAAACCCTAAGGACTACCAAGGGGTGAGTGCTTCTAACTTTCAAACAGAAGTGCTTTCTCAGAGAATGTGGAAGGTGGGAAGGAAGGGGAATCCTTAGGATACTAGTTGGGAAAATAGGTACTTGAAAGACTCCTCTGAGCAGTGTAGTTTACTGTGTATGTGGTTTGACTGATGGGAGCTGTTACAGGTCAGTAGAATTCCATCAGTTTCCTTTTGCAGGTGCCTTTGATAAAGGAGTATGATGCAGAGCTGCTCTACTTTGCTGATGTGTGTGCTGGTCCTGGAGGCTTCTCTGAATATGTCTTGTGGAGGCGGAAGTGGCACGCGAAAGGATTTGGCATGACCTTGAAAGGACCAAATGATTTTAAACTGGAGGACTTCTATTCTGCTTCCAGTGAGCTCTTTGAACCTTATTATGGTATGTAATGCACCCATGAGTATTGATGTTTTTGCTTATGTTGCAGCCTCTGTATTAGTGGTAGGGCTGGTATTGATAGCAGCAGGGGGATCTAGGAGAAGCCTAGGGAACCATTTTGCAAGGTAGAAGGGGGCTGTCATTGGAGGGAGGGGTTGAGATTGGTGAGCTTGCATATCAAGTCATTTTTCTGCACTTATTACCGGTCTGGCCTGGGAATGTGTTTCATTATAGTAGCTGCTATTTGAGTGCTTTGCTTATCTGAACATTATAGAGTGCTTTAAGATTGCTTGGCAATGTTTTTCTTATATCACTGATCTCAGCCTGAAACACAGTGAATGAGATGACTTAGCATAGAATCGTAGAATTGTGTGGGTCAAAAGGGACATTAAAAATCATCTAGCTCCAACCCCCCTGCTGTGAACAGGGACGCCTTCCACGAGACCAGGTTGCTCAAAGCCCAAGCTGGCCATGAACAGAGACTNTTCCACGAGACCAGGTTGCTCAAAGCCCGATCCAAGTTGGCCATGAACAGAGACTGGACATCCACAACTTGTCTGGGCAATGTGTCCCAGTGACTCATCACTCTGAGTAAAGAATTTCTTGCTAATGTCTATTTTAAATGTACCCTCTTTCAGTTTAAATCCATTATCTATTATTCTATCACTATACTCCCCAATAAGAAATCCCTTCCCACCTTTCCTATAGCCTGCTTTAGGTACTGAAGGATGCCTAGAGTCCCTAGAGCCTTCTCTTCTCTAGGCTAAACAGCCTCAGTGTTCTCAATCTATCCTCATGGGAGAGGTGCTCCAGCCTCCCGAAGTACCCAAAGATCTATTAGCAGAGCCAGAGATAGAAACCTCATTTGCCCAGCTGTTAGCATGTTTCTATATCAGACCTTCCTAGCTGTGCTCTGGTAATTGATTGTGGGCTCTTAGTAAAGATAAATAAACCAGATTTGGGCTAGAGGCTGTATCTGAATCACTGTGACTAAATGAGCTGCTTAATCCAAGGAGGTTTATTACGTTAACATGTTTTACCTTGCTTTGAGACAGACTGAGCAGGTGTACACAGACAATTGCTGCATCTCATCTCATACATCCTAACTTGTTAATCTTGATCATATGTTTGAGCCCTCTATCTGCCTTGCCTTTAGGATTAGGAGGGGAAATCCAAGGATTGCTAGTATTCATGCTTCTTATTTCAGACTATATAAAGGAAACTGGAAGGTGACTGTCTTGTAGAGAAGAGGGTTTGCTTTTCTGTTGTTGTGCCTTGTGTGTTTTTTTTTTCTCTCCATCACTCTGACTCTTGTTGGCTGCCGCTCTTGACACCTTACTATGAGCTCTTAGAGAATGGTTAGTAGCACTTAAGGATTAGATCTTAGTTAAAGTGTAGGTTCATAGTAAGGGCAGCAAGGCAGATAAACACCTTGTTCTAATGGTTGCAGTGTTTGGATCTTCATAGCTCACTGCAAACTGATATTATGGACAGGAGGAGATAACTGGAGAAATTAATAGGCCAATGATTTTGATTCATTTTCTTGATCCCTTTCTGTTATGCTATAAAGTCTAGTAAAGATGTATACAGACTCTCTTCCACTGATGGGAAGGAAGTAGCCTGCTATGATATTTCTGTTGTGAAGAATGGTAACAAATTTCAGTATCACTTCACTTATTGACAGGATGGTTGGTGAGGAAGCTAGTTATCAAAACACTATCATGCATCCTGATCTCTTCTGCTTTCTAGTCCTCCAGTTGAGTTAATAGAATCTGTAGTTGTAAAAGATTTACAGGGACTAATACCAAATAGAACTTCAGGCTTCCTAAAGGCAGCCCTGAGTTGGTGAGCCCTAGAATACACCTTAGGTCAGCTTTCTAGAACACCAGGTGGGGGACAATGTAGCTCTCTTTAGAAAGAGCTGTATGGGAAAACTGTGTGAGTATTTGTGCACAAACCCTACTTCTCTTTTCCTACTCCCTTTATAAACGTCAGAGTTGTTTTGGGGGTTGCTTTCTTAAACCCCAAATTACATTGTATTTGAAAATAGACTATTATGTTTCTTTGGAATGATTTGAATTCTTAGTAAAAGGTACAAATGCACAATATAAAGAATTTTGCCTTGTCTGTAATAACATGTTTTTAACAGGTGAGCTGTGCAGTGAGGTTGAATCTTACATTTTTAGTAGGTTCAGCTATGTGCCATTCCTACTTGGATGAGAATATTATGTCGTCATATGGTCCTCATTTGTCTTTTGCTGAGGCTAATGTACAACACATCCTTTGAGCATGGTTATTATATAGTCTTGTTTCATGCTAACCACATAATCTGAATAATTTTTCTAAACTAAAAAGCATGGTGAACAAGTGGCTTTGTTAATGCTTATTTGTCGATCAAGGTCTTCGTAATTTCTGACTAAATGTTGATTGACTACAAAAGGTCATCTGCACATACTGATCTTTTGTTTGTACTTGCAAATGTGTTATTGATTGTCTCTTTTTTTTTTCCTTAGGAGAGGGTGGGATTGATGGAGATGGTGACATCACTCGATCAGAGAACATTACTGCTTTCCAGAATTTTGTTTTGGACAATACTGATCACAAGGGAGTGCATTTCTTAATGGCTGATGGGGTGGGTCAAGTTCTTTTTCTTCCTGCACTAAAAAAAACCTGACAAAACTGACACCTCAGTCTGCATACAGTAGGGTATTTGACAAGTGTCTGTAGCTGCAGTGTGGAATTCTGCAAGCCTTGCCATTAAAATTCCTGGTGTCAGTTCTTTTACCTTAAAGAAACAGAAACAATCATGATTCCATGATTTAGTTCCTCAGAATCCTTTGCTTGACCAACAGATTTGTGGAGACACTAATCATATGCTATGTGCTTTGCAGGGTTTCTCAGTGGAGGGTCAGGAGAATCTGCAAGAAATCCTAAGCAAACAACTCATGCTTTGCCAGTTCCTTACAGCACTGTCCATTGTCCGGACAGGTATGTTTTGTCCATTAATCTTCCTCCTTCTCTAAGGTGTGGGTGGCACTGGGGAATGTTACTGTACAATTTTTATTAGTGCCTTGAAGGCTGCTCTGCTGTGAGTTGCACAGAATTGAATGTGCACGCATAACCTCTGAGATGGTTGTCACAAAGCTAAGAAGACTGGTCAGAAAAATAAGATAATCTATGTCTATTTTGCTTTTAATTAAAAGCATGAGCTAAAATTCATTAATTTAAAACACTTAACTTGTTGGGTTATGTAGCTGTCTTGGGGTAAGGTCATGCAGTGGATAACTGGACAGTCTATCTGAGTCTTATGGCACTAGCTGGACCAGCTTCCTGAATATTCCAGCTGATTGGAACAGAGAGTGTTCTTTATCCAGTTCTTCCTCTCCTCTAACTTCTGAAGGCTTTTCTCCTTTAAATCTGCCATCAGAGTGATCAGAACAAATGATGCCTCACCCTCTCTTAGCTGTACCTCATTGTTGCTAAATGATGGACCTTACAGCTGTGTCTGATTTTGATGGCTCCTGTCTTCCACTGAGTTTAGTTAGCCTTTGGCACTGATATAGAAGACAAAAGGTAACAAAATGATAATTTTTATCTTGTGCCCTATGTTTAGAAGAACCTGAGGCAATGATCTACTTAGCAGTAGGCTCAAATGTGATACAATAAAAGGGGCAGCCTTCTTTAAGTCTTTCCTATGTGGGTAGATGATAGTTCTGTAAAAATGCCTGGTTTTTACTTGGAGAAATTTGGAATCTTATTTGAAGGAGAGGGGCAACACAGACTTTTCTCTCTAGATGGCAAGTTATTCTGTTTAGGTAGCATCTATTAGTCTTCTCCTCTAGTCTGAGGTTCCTTGTTGCAGATATCAGGGCTCCTCTCCCCTGGAGGCTTTTGGATGCTGCCATGCCATAGGGCACAGTTTGGGCCTGGAAGGGAAGGATAGGGGGTAGATAGAAGGTTTGCTTGTGAGGCAGCCTACATACAGATTACATTCTGGTCAAGGGAATGCTTCTCTCTCTTTGCTGCAGAGACATAGGGAAGATGTTTCATGAAGCCTTGCTGGCCTACTTCATAGCTATGTTCTAGATGCAGTTTAATTGTACAAAAACACTGTTACTAGTTCTGCAGAAGGGTTGAGGTGCCTGGTATCTCCTTGTTTCTTTATAATCTGCTGGCATTGGTGTACTTCCTCGTTTTCTTTTTCAGGAGGACATTTTGTCTGCAAAACCTTTGACCTGTTTACTCCATTCAGTGTGGGACTTGTTTATCTGCTGTATTGCTGCTTTGAGAGAGTTTGCATCTTTAAACCTGTTACAAGCCGCCCTGCTAACTCCGAGAGGTGAGATGCTTGAGCATGAGGGTCTGCTGAAGGAAACCATCCTCTAAATACAGTGGTAGATGGATTTGGGTAAGCCTAGTGGAAACTTTGTGACCTGCGTCAATTAGCAGCTGTCTTGGAGGAGGAAACATTTTAGACGTTTAGCAAATTACGGACAAGGTAAAGATGATATTTGCCAAATTGCCCTTATGGGAAGGAAGCTGTGGAACTGGATATATAACAAATCCTATTTTGTATAAAACAACTATGGTTTCAGTGAAGCCAAAGGATATATGAGAGGTTGGACATGAGCTGGCAATGTGTGCTCACAGCTCAGAAAGCCAAATGTATCCTGGGCTGCATCCAAAGCAGCATGGCCAGCAGGATGAGGGAGGGAATTCTGCCCCTTTGCTGTACTCTGGTGAGACCCCACCTGGAGTGCTGCATCCAGCTCTGAGGTCCCCAGCACCAGAAGGACTTGGACCTGTTGGAGAAAGTCCAGAGGAGGAACACCAACATGATCAGAATGATGGAGCACATATCCTGTGAGGGAAGGCCGAGAGAATTGGGATTGTTCAGCCTGGAAAAGAGGAGGCTTAGGGGTGACCTAATTGGGGCTTTCCAGTAGTTGAAGGGAGCTTACAAGAAAGATGGAGAGGGACTTTTACAAGGACATGTAGTCTCTTACAAGAGAAGAGGGAATGGATTCAAACTAGAAGAGAGTAGGTTTAGGTTAGATCTTAGAATGAAGCTCTTAGAAGCTCTTTACTGTGAGGGTGGTGAGGCACTGGAACAGGTTGCCCAGAGAAGTTGTGGATGCCACATCCCTAGAGGTTCAAGGCCAGGTAGGATAGGGGCTTGTGAGCAACCTGGTTTAGTGGAAGGTGTCTGTGCCCACGGCAGGGGGGCTGGAACTGGATGATCTCTAAGATCCCTTCCAATCCAAACCATTCTATGATTCTGTCATATTATCTGTGTTTTCGTTGCACCTGTCAAGTTTAGCAGAACTGATTTACCTACTTAGAAAGAGCTGTGGGAGGTTTACGTAGGGTTGCATTTCCCTGTCTTTCCAGAGCATAGAAGATGTACAATGACTTAGTGATCAGTGAGATTGAACCTTCTTAGTGATATCCAGGAGGAAAGAGTTCCTGGGATTTGGGAAACTGTCCTTATAATGGGAGCGTGGCAGAAAAGCTGGCTGTGTGAAAGAACAGAACCCCCCTGATGTCTTTGCCTTGCTCTGCAGGTACGTGGTTTGCAAAGGCCTGAAGTCAGGGATTGATGATGTGCGGGATTACCTTTTCACAGTGAACATCAGACTCAACCAGCTGCGCAATTCTGACGTGGATGTGAATCTTATTGTCCCATTGAACGTGATCAAAGACAACCAGGATTTCTACAATTACATTGTCCAGTCCAATGAAAAGTGAGTGGCTATGCGTGATGAGGGCTGCTGGCTGTGGGCAGATTAATTTCGCATGGCTTTCAGGTGTAACTTCCTGCACTCATGCACTTGTTGATGCTGCCACACTGCTCTGCTTTTGTACCCTGAGAGGCTGAGCAGAGCAGGGGGACTCTGTGCAGACAGAAATACTGTATTACTGTTAGTGACTGTCTGGCCTCTGAGTACTGTGTACAAAAGAAAGGAAAGTACTGCCTAATTCGTTCCAGTGATCTTCCTGTCAGTGTGAATCACGTTGGCTAAGATCCGTCACTGCTCTGCGAATCAGACTGGCTTCCCCCTGTTGTCCCAGCACTCTTTTTTGTTTTGAACAGTAGAACAATCTTGGTGGTGATTCATTTGCTCCCTGACTAAAACTTTTCTTCTCTTTTAGCCACTGCAAAGTACAGATAAAGGCACTAGCCAAAATTCGTGCCTTTGTTCAAGACACGTGAGTATATTCCTCTGGCTTTTGGTGAGGGCTGGATTAACCTACTATTAACGAATTGCTTTGCCCTTCTTTAATAAGATCTTGATTTGAGCTGGTACTTGTCTTGGCCTTTGGAGGCAGGAAAGTGAAAAGTGCTTTTAGGTAGCTCAGTTTGTCTCTGAGTTATTTGCAGAGATGTGTGGGTGGCTGGAGGGGTCCTGAAAATTGATGGTCCATTATCACCCTTGTTGAGAAGGCTTCCATGCATTGTATGATTTCCAGTTACCATAAATGAGCTTGCTTCTTAGCAGGAATGTAAGCAGAAAAGTAACTTGCAACTGGTGTGTTCAATTCAACAGTAACCATCCAAGTTGAGTGTAGTTCATAGTTGTTTATTTTCCCAGGGGCAATTCAAAGCATTTAAGTTACAGACTGACAATTACCTAAGGCTTGATGTTAATTTCTTGCATAAAACTAAAGCCATTGCAATGTATCCCTGCCATGACTCTTCTGTTCAGGTATTATTCAGACATAACACATGGTAGAAAGTTGAGTGAGTATGGTAGTTAGGAATTGTCGTAGGGCTGATTCTACCTTGACACTGTTTTTGTATGGCCTTCAGCAGGACTTCACTGTTATTTTTAAGTAGAACTGTGTACCCAGTTCTTGGAGATTAACATAAGTTTGTACTAATACATAGCCTTTTGAGAATATTTATACCCAGTGGTAGTTTCATGGAATGAAGTGATGGCTGATAGTCAGTAGTGCAAACCATGAAACAAAGCTAAACACAGGAACTGGAGGGTGGGAAGGCAGCATCCTCTTTTGTACAACCTGTTGTGGAGCAGTTCATGTTTGTTGTTCCCATGCCAAATGCTGAAAGTTTCCAATTTTATTGGGCTGGGATATATAATGCTGTAAGATCAAGGAGGTTTCACCATCTTAACAGTCTGCTGTCTTTCTTTAGAACACTGATTGAGCCCCGGCAGGCTGAAATCCGAAAGGAGTGTCTCCAGCTGTGGGGGGTAAGTAAGGTGTCAAGCAGACAGATTGTGAAGCTGTCCTTGCTGTAGTGAAACAAGAGTGGAGCTGCAGTACAGATAGGACTTTCTAGACAGAGGTGTAATACCTTGCCTTGTGGGAAAGTCAGAAACCATTTAAAGCTGTTTATGTAATCAAAGAGGATGTCCCTGATTTATTGTGTATGGCTTTACTGAGCAGGCTTCTCTGCAGTTGAGAATATTTCATTGTACACAGAGTGAACTCAGAATCTAGATCCCAAGCAGCAGAGCTCTCTTGTTTTATGAGTCTGCAGTTTCTGTTTCCTGAGCTATTGACTGCAGTAGGGCCATAGATATGGCAGTTAGTTTCACAGGCTGATTGTGTGTCTTTGATGAAACGGTATTTCATCAAAACATGCATGACATCAAAGGTTTAGACTAAATCTTTCTGGAGGTGCCAGTTGGTTTCTGTGAGAGGTGGTATGCCTACATTAAATTTGCAAAACATGTGAGACATTTTATTTGCCACATGACATCTCTTCTTCATCTCCAATCCCAAGAGCAGGAGTTTCAGGGGCAGGATGTTCTGTCATATATTGAAACCAGAAATGTTCCTTTGAATGTGCCAAAGAATAACACGCAGTATCAATTGTTTGGATTTGTTTTCAGATTCCCGATCAGGCTCGTGTTGCTCCTTCATCTACAGATCCCAAGTCCAAGTTCTTTGAGCTGATCCAGGTGAGACCTTGCCTAGAGTCCTTTCATACAAATGTAACTTTTTTTCATATTGGAATTAAGAGATGAAGAAGCTAGTTCTGGATTATTGTTTCATGTAGACATTGTGTTTACCTGCTTGTTGATGTATTGTGTCTCTCTTGCCTTTTCCATACTTTGCTCTTTAGGGCACAGACATTGATACCTTCAGCTACAAACCCACTCCTCTGAATTCCAGCACACTGGAGAAAATTCGCCAAGTGTTAGATTACCGGTGTATGGTGTCTGGAAGTGAGCAGAAGTTCCTCTTGGGCTTAGGGGTAAGTGCTAAGAACAGTCTGGGAGTTTTGCTGATTCATTTCAATGCTACTGTTCTGCCTTGCAGTTTCATTCCATCCTTTCCTGTCCCTAAAGGCGTAAAAGAATCCCCATCAGCAGTCCCTGGGACTGCTAGTTATTTATGTTTCTTTTTCCTGATGTCACTGCTTGTCACACTAATTAACCCTGTTTCTGTAATCTCAACCTGCACAGAGACCTGCACGCCTGCCAGTGTCTCTAATTACCTTCACCGTCCTTTTAAAGGTGTTCTATTTCTGGTTCTTTGTGTGGGTGTGAAAAGTCACTGGCAGATTAGAATTGGTATTTTTGTTCCTTTGCTCTAGAGGTTAAGGTTTTTCCTTAAAACTTATGACAAAGAAACTGCCCATGACAGCCTAGGACAAAAAGATTCTCTGAGGGTTGCTCTACAGTTAGAGGTCTGTTCTCCACCCCTGCCCTCAAGAAGCCTTGGCTGAATCTGACTCTGTCTTTATGTACAGAAATCACAGATCTACACCTGGGGTGGTCGCCAGTCAGATCGCTGGACAAAGCTGGATTTGAAAACTGAGCTGCCACGAGATACTCTTCTCTCTGTGGAGATTGTTCATGAGCTGAAAGGAGAGGTAGGAGCCTACTCTCTCCCTTACCAAGTTGTTGCAAATACAAAGAGCAGTCTCACCTAATCTCTGTAAGATAAAATCCTAAGATTTAAGAATTTATCTGTAAGATGGATCTCTGCAGAATAAATGTTCCATCTGTGCCAGGTCCAAGTTTTTTTTTGTATATGATCTTTAGTGTAACTATTTTGATTAAGTTCCTTCGTTCTGTCCAGTGCTAGAGATATGAGCTTTTAACATGGTTTTGAAAACACTTTGGCCCTGATGTGTTGTTGCTATTCTGTGTGGAGCTGCAGGTGACATTGCCACCATGACTTCATGTGTCTGTAGCTCTTTGGGTACATAACTGCTCCGTAGTGACTGCAGGCACTGGGGAGAAGATCCTCATGGTATTCACTGTGCAAGGTGAAAAATTCCAGCTCCTTGGGAATTTCCCTGTCCTCTTGCACCTCAGATGAGGATACTGTAGTACACTAGGTTTTGTGATACCTGGTAAGGCACAGATAGCTGGTGATGGCAGCTGTGGTCCCGCCCTCTCTCCCTCCCCTAAGACAGAACTGGGTGTTTGAGATCCACCAGCTCTTGGAGGATGTCATGTTAGTGTATAATAGGCAGCAGGGAATTTGTGTATTTCTAATATCTGGAAAGGTGCCTTCTTGCTAGAAGAGATGTCCTGTCAAAAACTAGGCTATAAATCAAAGCTGAAATATCAACAGTCTGAATAATAAATCTCTGTATTGCCCTCCTTAGGGGAAGGCCCAGCGAAAAATCAGTGCCATCCATATCCTTGATGTCTTGGTGCTGAATGGCAATGATGTTCGAGCACAACATTTCAACCAGAGGTATGTAGGGTCTGGAGGAGCTTTTTCTTATACATGAGTAGGAGTGACCAGGAAACTGTTCAGACACAAAGCAGAATGCTGAGCACAGGGAGACAAGTGCATTCAGCTGAAACACTGCTATGAACTGTGAATGAAGCTACTCTGAAGTACATATAGCCTTTTCCAATTGTATCTTCTCTGTGTATGAGGGCAGCTCTAGTTTCCTGCATAATGTAGGGTGAGCCAGGCATGGCTGGGGTAAACTGATCATTCTGGGAATATAAATGGGCATAGCTGATAACTGGCTGAGGGAAAAGGAACAAGCCCCTCTGTTTCCTTCCTCAGGGATATGATGTCTCTGCTAGTCCTGCTAGCCTGATAAATATATCAGTGTTCAACAGCATGTGGGCTTATAGAGCAAGCTATGGAGACTCATTCCTAATGGATAACAGGCAGTATTACTGGGCACTGAATTGGGAGGGTGGGGTGAAAAGAAGTCTGGCTAGACCCATTTGGCTAGCAGTAGAGGCAGTCTGCATGTCCTGAGTTGTCTTATCAGTTACTCTGTTGAAACTGTTACCTACCCACTGTGCCAAAGACCTGGGTAAACTGCTGGGATGTCTTTCCATGTTCATTCAGGATTCGTCTGGCAGAGAAGTTTGTCAAAGCTGTTTCTAAACCCAGCCGGCCAGATATGAACCCTATCCGGTGAGTGACACTTCCTTCCCTCAGCCTGGCATGCTTTGGTGTCAGTGTGTTGGAGGACCTGAAGGAGAGTTAAGTTTCAGGCCGGAATTCATAGTTCTGTTATGTTCTTCGGAAAGAGGCTAAAAGCTTTTTACGTATTTAAGGTAAATATTGCTAATGGAGAAGTTGTGCCCTCCTTTCACATGCCAAACAGTCATATTTTTATCACAGATGGATTGGCTCGTGTTGATTTCAAAGATGTGTGATTGTAGGTCTAGCACCCAGTGAGCTTAATCATTGCAACGAATTCTATGTCCTTGTCTGCCCTGAAGGGTCAGCAGCAGTACAGTGATGCTGACTTAGTAAATGCAGTACTGACCAGCATCTATGAGGACATGGCTTTAGTTACAACACCCAGAAAAGTTCCTGACAAAGGGCTTCAGCTGTGGTTGTCTCCTGGCCTTCCATTTCATTAATTCTACTGCAGTGGAGCATAAGAGCAGCACTGTGAAGGCATCAGATACATATTATGGACAAACAGCTTCTCATTCAGAAGCTGGAAGTGCAGCAATATTATGAAAGAATATGGAGGAGGGGGAAGAGGACATTCTCCTTGATGGCTTAATGAAAGATAATGAATGGAATCTCAGGCTAATGACAAACAGTTGTAATAACTGGAGGAGCCCAAAATGTTGGGGAAGGCTGAAGGTGAAGTGAGAAGGAGAGATAGGGAAATGTTTTTTGTAGATTGTAGAGGGGTCATTTGCTGCTCTTGTGGAAAGGTGTTAAAAGTGTCCCTGCTGTGCTTTTTGAAGCTTGATGCTTGCAGCAGTATGTGGAAAATGAGTGGCTGGGGTTTCTGATCAGAGGCAGTGCTTTTTAAACTTACTGATTGTTTTTCTGTCTCTCAGAACAACAAAACCAGTTTGATGTAGTGACAGAATGATGACTCAAAATAATCTACTGATTTAAACAAAAGCTCTTTACCTCAGGGTGACTAACAAGTCCGTGGCATCTCTGAAGATAATAATGGTGAAGATCAGGTTGTTTAACTTTACTGTGAGGCCAGCATGCTGAGGCCAGAACCTGCCTGGGACTGACCTTAGTCAATTTATCTGATGGGAAAACAAAAGCACTTGACTTTCACTGTTTTTACTTTTCTGTATAGTCAACCTGAGGTAAAAATGCACAACTTCCTTAGCAGCAAGGATGGTTATCTGCTGCTTACAGCAATCCAACCATGAGCATGCAGGTGTCAGGTTTTCTCAAGCCAGGAAAACTAGGCACAGAAGCATAAGATAGAGGAGAAGGGTGAACCTCAATTGTGCCTGACTACCTCATGCTGTATAAAATCAACCATTTGGCTGCTCCCTGTAGCTGGGCAAAAAAAAAAAAAAAGCACAGTTTAAACTTTTTTGAAATAATGTTTTTATCTTTTCTTCCCAGAGTGAAGGAAG
This sequence comes from Orthonyx spaldingii, assembly GCA_013397795.1. Lineage (NCBI taxonomy): Eukaryota > Metazoa > Chordata > Aves > Passeriformes > Orthonychidae > Orthonyx > Orthonyx spaldingii. The sequence goes on along the minus strand of VZTJ01002321.1, from coordinate 2,658,267 downwards.
TATACAGATTGGAAGAAATGGACAAGATTTTTGTGAGGTAAGCAATTGGTGCAAATAAAACGTCAAGACTCACTGAGGTTATCAGTCACTGGTGCACAGAAATGGGAGGGATGTTCTGATCTGTGCTATAGGAGTCATGGAGAAAGAGCTGTTAGGGCTTGTGGTGGCTGCTGCTCCTGAGATGCTGCTGACTCAGAGCATCATTCTGCTACATTCCAATGCTGTAGATGTGGCCAATGAACTTCATAACAGTTGGAGTAGCAACAGTACTTGAGTTTGGGTGCAGAAATATCAGTGGCTTCTCAGTGACTTGAAAGGTCAAGAATTTACACTTGAAATAGGAACCCCATTTGAATTAATTATGATAGCTCATCACAGATTTTTCACCACAATATTCAATTTGCAGCCTGATCTAGACAGGTCTGACTGGTTTCTCTTGTCCTGTGTGGAATGGCAAAAACCTGAATTCTTCAGGATGTGATGATTTGGTCCTGTCCTGTGAAGTGCTGCAGTGCTGTCAGTTTTTGCTGTGACACTATGGAGAAGGGGTGCAGGTGGTGCGATGTGTGCACAAGCATGGTCAATGAAGAAACAATCTCTCACTGCCTGCTCTCAATCTTTAGGTTAGAGATGAAAGTCATCAAGAGTTCAGGGGGAATGCCCCGGCTGTCGTACACTGGCCGAGATGACCGGCACTTTGTGCCCACAGGACTCTACATCGTACGGACTATGAACGGTAGGAAGAGCGAGTCCCCACTCCCACTCAACTTTTCTTTGTCTCTCCAAGTAAAAAGTATTGACCAGGCTTCCTCACCTTGTAACTTGGTGAAAAATTAATGGCAATATTCCAATGGCTAGAGATTAAGTGTTTGCATGTAATGAGGGTAGCTTGGATTTGGGTACTGTTTAGGGTGTTTATATAATAGGTTTTTCTGTTGTGGGTTGATTAGCTATTGTGTTGGTAATTCCATTTATTTACATGACTGATTACCTTCTTTTTTAATGAGATAGTAATTTTTCATTAAGATGTTTTCCAGAGTAATAGGGCATGGAAATACCCTGTTTCAATTGTCAACTTCTAAATGCAGGGAGAAGGGATTTTTCTCAGTGAATAGAGAACAGCTTGGGAAACAGGTTGTCTTCGGGGAAGGAAGGAAAAAGGAGTAATGGAAGGATCACAGTTATTCTTATAGATTCCTCCTCCCTACTTGCACTGCAGATGTATTTCCTCTGTGATTTTTTTCCCCTTTTATTTTCTATCCGATCCCTGTAATCCTTCTGCTAGATCCCTGGACAATGGCATACAGCAAGAACTTCAAGAAGAAATTCTTCTTCAACAAAATGACCAATGTGGCAACATACAACCTCCTTCCTGAAGCCATTGCACCCTTTCAGTGAGTATAAGCCAGAACTGAGGCTATGGAAGGGTGTTTGTCTGCGAGTGTGTGTGTGTGCCTGGGTATTTGGAAGGGAGCTCAGGAGTGCTGTGTCTTTGCAGTGCAAGCGCAGCTGGTCACCAGCAGGGTGTGCTGCAGGAGCCGGCACTTTCTCTGACTTTCAGGAAACTGCTGATGTAGAATCATGGATTTTGCAATTAATGGCTATGAATAGCAAGCGTCTCACAACTTTGTTCTGCTGTCTGCAGCAGAGTACAAGTTACTGAACCTCCTGCACACAGGAAAGTAGAAATTGAGCCCAGCAGCTGTAGTTTGCTGCATCTCAGTATTTAATGTGTTTGGTTGAAAGTTGCTAATTTAAAAGCAAATCCCAAATCATTTAGCTCGGGTTCTGGAATAACATGTGGGAAGCTGGAAGCTTTTTTAAAAGAGAGTGAGAGAGAAAAACAGTGGCTCCTTGGGAAAGGATGGAGTGGCTTGTTGTTGGACAGTCATTAACATTGTGGCTGCTGAAACCCATCTGTATCTACTGAGTACTAGGCTGAGGGCATTACTCAATTACAGCAAATCCCGAGTCTGATGACTCGGGACTCCTGGATAGTGATGTTCTCCACTACCACAATTACCCAGGACTGCCTCTGAGTGAGAACTTGATATGAAATAGGGCTCCTGATTTTCTCACTTTGCAACTCCTCACCTGTCTTAGAGCAGTGCTTTCAAGAATCCTTAAGCCTTTCTTCATGTGGGGAATAGCAGAACAGGCTTAAAAAGAGAGGCACATGATGCTTTTTCCCTCAGTATCAGGATGGGCTTAGTTCTGCCTATGTTCTACTCTGAAATAGGCCAGCATGAACTACAGGAATGGCTGAGGAGGTGGAGGGAGTGTTTATGTGGGACTCCAGAATGGATATGCTGTGGTTAGTGAGTACTAATATGTCTGTAATTAGCCACTGACATGTGCTCTTGTCGCTGTGCTAGTACTGCTTTGTTAGAACAGAAGCACTAAATAAGCTATGAATATTAAGTGTCAGTAATTGTACAAAACTAAAGGCTGCTGTGTTGGCAGTAATTAGCAGCTCTGATTTCATTATGGCTGGGACTGTGTTGATGCAGTGAGGGAGGGCTGTGCTTGATGGATGGAGTGGGAGATGGCATTGTAGGACCAGAACTCTGAGCAGCCAAGCAGGGCTCTGTTATTGCACAAGAGGGGAAAGAGGGAGTGATCCTAGCTGCTTTTGTACAGTGGGAAGTGCTGTTTGTTTGCAGAGCTCCATAGGACAGCTGTTACTGATTATGGGAGGTATGTGGTGAGTGATCAGGTTGCTGCTCCTGGCAGACTTGCTAAATTCTTCATTAAGGCCTTTCCATTGCCTGCAATGACAGTTTCATCCTCTGAGAATCTTGGGGGGAGGTAGTTTTTTTCCCTAGTGATCTGACTCCTTCCAGCAAATACTGAACTGAATTTGAGTGAAGCTAGAATTAACAAGTTTGTTTCCATGGATATCTCTTAGGCTTGGCCATTGCTGTACTTTGAGGACTGTAGAGTTTGTAAGGGTGAATGAATGAATGCACTGGTCTTTTCTAAGGCACCTGTTTGAATACTTCTGTGTGGCTCCCACTGCAAGGGCAGCTGTCTCTGGCTGGGATGAAAGTGTTTTCTCTTTCCTGCCAAACTAATCTTGCTCTCCTCTCTGTCCACAGTGTCTGCCATTACAGCCGCCTCTTTTGGGAGTGGGGGGAAGGCGTCAAAGTGCATGACTCTCAGAAAAGACAAGATCCAGACAAGCTGTCAAAGGAGACTGTCCTGTCTTTCATCCAAGCACACTACCCCTAACCCTGCTCTCTTGAGGGTGCAGGGAGGGGCTGAGCCCAGCTTGGATTCTTCAGGGACTGATGAGACTGGGAAGGCTCCACAAGTTGTATCCTGCTATTCTCCAGAGCTGATTTGCTGGAGATGATCGAACCAGAGGGTGGTATGCAGAAGGCACAGGATGAGGCTTTACCCTGGTAGTGTTTATATAGGAGTACAGCCCAGGTAGCACCTGGTGCCAGAGTACCCAAAGTGACTCCTGGAGCCGAGGCCTAATGTCCTTTTTTCCTGACCTACTGCATGCATGAAGCCAAGGGGCTGGCAGTTTTCTTTGCTCCTGTTCTAACATTCAGCAAGGTTTGTGGAGCTCTGTGTGTGCCAGAACTCCCCAGGCTTCTGCTTCTCTTGCAGTGTGGGAAGGAGCAGTGATGTTTTGATGGCAGAGCTGGGCAACAGCACATTGAAGCAGCCCTGCATGGTTCCTGGCAGCTGTCTCCTTGGCCTTGTTAAAGGCTACACTACCCAGTGGAGGGTGTTAACTCTTTAGTGAGCTTTTTGGGACAAAAGTTATATATTCTTGTCGGTGTCTCCAACACTTCTGTTTATCAAGGCACTCAGCTAGCCACAGGCAATTCTTATGTGATGGTATCCGGTTGGACAAAGGCCAGTGCAGGTGATGAGTAGAGTTCCTGGCACAGATCTGATGTGCTCACACCTCTGACAGCTGCTGTGACAAGGATTCCCCCTCTCCAGGTTAGTGACTGATGCCAAGCCAGCAGCCTGGGGCTAATTTGTGAAAATGTACCATGGTTTGGTGTATGTGCTTCATGGTACTTCTGAGACCAAGGTGCTTTGATTCTTGGTACTCGACATTATTACCTAAACCTTTAGGAAGGAAAGTGGATGTGGGAGGGAAGACACAGAAAAGCTAGGATGCTGAAGTCTCTGGAAGAAATGATGGGAATGTCTAACTTCGTTAAAAAGACCTAGGGCTTCAGTAAAAAGATATCTTGACTTTAACCATGTTGGTTAATTAGAAGAAATCCTGTCCCCTGACTGTGCCCTCTGGAAAGATTACCAGACTTTCCTTTTTAAATATCAGAGTGGCTTTGAAATCCTCTGTATCTCATTTGGCTCTGGAATGGCATCTGGGGTGAAGGCACAGAACCAGGAAACACTTAGTATGGCATTTGTGTCAAGACTTCTCCATGCACTTCTATGCCAGGCTCAGAGTTGGCTTCTGTTGCATGTTTTACCTTCACTTCTGGCTTCCATGGCACTTTGCCAAGTCTTCCACATAAATCAGAAGATAACACATAGTTGAATGCTTTTGGAAAAGCAGCAAGATAGCCCCACCCCCCCTTTTTTTTTTTAATTTTTGTTTTTTTGTTTGTTCTTGGCTTGTTTTTAAACACAGATTGGCAACAGGGAGGGAAGTGCTTCAGGGGTTTGTCTGAACTGTGCCTTAAGGAAAGCTATAGTTCGAGAATCTATAGCAGTTGTTTAGACTATGTCTTTTTCTTCACATCCATATGAATGATTTGAACAAGCCTGTGCAGCAAAACAGAAATTTTCACTTAGACACAGGTCTGTTGAAGCAGTTGAAGGACTGCAGGCTGTTAATGCATCCTCTTGGCTGATCTGTAGACCCCCTGTGCTCTCAAACATTGGTAAAACAGCTATGAAAGAAATGGTGGCCCTTCTCCCTAAACAAGAGGTGTGTCATTGGTAGCTTTGTCTTGGCAAAGGCACTTCATGAGGGATGAGGAGGAATGTTTCCCAGTGGACACTAAAGTACCTCAACCTCTGGTGTCCAGGCCTGTGTACAGCTGGCTTTTTAAACCAACTAGCAATTTGAGTTCTGAGGACCGCTGTGGACTGCCTTGAAGCTGTTCAGTGCCAGCAATGCATGCTGCTCCCTCTGCCAGGCTCCTTTGCTGAGTGTTGTGTCCTCAGCTCAGGGCTTTGACTCCTGTGGGCTGGCAGACAAAAGAATGACTAGGAAGTAAACTAGGATGACTGTAGGCCTCAGAGGGGACAAAAAAACCTGGTCTGCAGGCTAGCTTTTGTGAATGGATTCTTTGTTTACTCAGTTGTCTCTAGTTCCTCATTTTAATTTGCTTTTATTTTTATTTTTGATGCACTGAACCTTGATTCCCAATCTCCCTTCAGAAGGCGAGCATGAGCCACCACGCCACTTGCTTCCCTGCTGAGGGATTATGTTGGGAAGGGGAGGTGAGGAAGGTCTTGCTGAAGGGAGTGTTTATGTATGTTAATTGCACAATGTATTGTTATTAGGCTTTGTATCATTTTGTGTTGACTTCTATGCTTTCATGTTCTATTACCAATACAGCCCCTTTAGTTCACAGCAGTGCTTCTTTCCTTTGCTTCCCACAGAATTCTGGCCAGCAGTGTGTGTCAGTGTGGAAACAGGGAAATGCCCAGCAGAGTTAAATTTTCCAGGCAGTCCCTTTTAAAGGTTTTTGGCAAGTTAGAGCATTGGAGTAATAGGGCACTACAGGGGCCAGCCTCTAGCACTCCTGCAGCATGCTAGGCTCCTCTTCCACTCAAAGGAAGTAGATTCCAGGCCACAACAGACCAGTGATCCACTGGTGAGACCTCACTGTCCAGGGGTTAGGTGTTAAGTGCCTAACCCAATCTAGGCTTACCATGGTGGAATGTGTGCCAGTAGGGAAATAGTAGAATGAGAATGAAGAGGTGCTGAGAAACAGGACAAAACAGGGAACAAAACAAAATCAGGAAATTAAAAGGTGAAATTATTTTATTTAAAGCCCTACAGGAAGCACTTCTATCTCTGGGAGTTGATACTAAATTGTCTTCTGCAAGTGCTGATTCCCAAAGGCACAAAATGGCTACCATGCTCTGAGGCACTGGAGAGGTAGGCAGATCTTCTCACAGCCCAAGCACCCAGATCTCAATGTGGATGCTACCTGCTTGCAGAGATACCTATGTCCCATCTGCTTTTGTGGAGGTATGATTCCTTTGATCCTGGAAGTGAGGGTGGAGGAGGAAGCATCTTTAGCTCAGCTCTGGGGACATACAAAATTGCAATACCTATAGATTTCCCTTTGAATCAAGAGCTTGGTCCCTTCAGTTTGACTGTGTCACAGGAGCCAAGAAGGGTGGTGTGTATTCCACTTGGGCTGGGTAGAAAACACCTGTCTGCAATCACAAGGTCCTCTTCAAAAGCGAGAATGTATTGCGTTCCTGGATCAGGCTGGATGGTCCTGACTGTGTTTTGGGTAAGATGGCACCACCTTGAGCTCCGCTTGACCTGATTTCCAAGTGCAAGTGTGCTGTGATTACTGTTTTGTCTCCTGTCCTCCTCAATTTGCAGAGAAAAATCTTCCCTACAACAAGGCTTGGAGACAATAAACAAGAACAGTAATTTGAAATGCTGATCCTCACCCTTGGGGGAGGCACAATGGTGAGAGGAGGAAGAGCTCCTTGCAGGAGTCATTTGTTCAGCGGGGAGAATCCTTGAGTGCAATCACATCGTCCAGCAGGCGTAAATAAGAGCAATCAGCAATGCCATGGCCACAGCAAGGGCAGCATTCTTGCGATTTTCCTTACGAAGCACACTCAGTTCTTTCTCTGGGAAACAAACAAAAGCCTTACCTGTGAAGGTTCTTCATGTTGCAGCTACATCTACTTTCAAAACTCTCTTAGAAGCACAAAGCAACCTTGGCCACGGGCAAAAATTTTGGGAGCAGTAAGCAAAGCTGCCAATTATAGGATGTGCTGAATGGGAGGTAACTACCCTAACTAGCAGGAACCCTTTCATTTGCTCTCATCCTGACACTCATGGTAGCTGTGCTTGGGAATACTTCAGTGCCAGACCAGTTCCTGTTGGCAAATGACATTGCTGCAGGCCTCTACTAAGGACAGACTGTGTCATCAGAATAATTGCTTGTTCCCTAAGAGAATGAAGGAGACAGGAGGGCAGAGAGCTCTTTCTACTATCTGCTAGATGTAACAGCCTGGTAACTCTTTCTAGTGCAAAAATTTAAATACAACTGTGGCCGTCTTTGAATGTGGCAGAATCTGTGTTTTCTTATGCCCCAGAAGGATCAGTGTGGAAAAGGTCTGAACTTGGACACTTATTCTGTTGGGGTCTGGAGCTTTTTAGAGTTAGGTTGCTTTCCCTCATCCTGGTTTGCATAAGAACCACAGATGGAGAGAGAGGAAGACAGTGGCGACTTTAAGCATGGAGTCTTGCCAATCTCCATTTCTGTTTGGTTCCCTTTACCAAAGATGAGAACCCCACTCTTGCTAGTTCTGCTCCACAAAACTTTGCTGAGTGGTTCAGGCAAGAACTGAGGCCTCCAGCAACACACTGCATGGCCAAACAGTGTTTGGCAGGCAAGATTGGGTGTGGACTGTCTCCAGAGACAGACTGCTTTTGTTGCCAAGTTCATCTGCAGTGACTGCAGAGGTTACTGCCTCTAGAGTTTGCACAAGCAGCCTCCAGCAGTTCCCCAAGTAGTGGTAATCAAAAGAGACTTTTAGCTGTTCTTTTGGCCCCATTCTTCACCTAATACAAGCATTCTCATGCAACCACAGAGCAATCTGCTTGAATCTGCAAGGCTGCAAAGGAGGTGACAGGGTCACATAATCTCATGCACAGTAGTGCCAGCTTAAACTGATGCTGACAATGCCACTGTCAGCAGCTGCAGTTCATGGCCTCAAGAGCATCAGCTGGAATAAGGAAAGATTTAATCAGAGGCCATAGCAGTGATGTCACCCTTAGGTGAGGCTGTTGCTGCTGCCTGAGCTGCTGTCAGACTGCTCTGCTGATGCCAGCAGGGATGGCTGACTGCTGGCTGGTAAAAGGGTGGCTGCAACTTTCGGTCTTCTGCTGTCTCTAGTGGTAGGCCCTTAGGGAACAGCTTTCAGTCTGTTTAAAGTTAACTGTTAGTCTTCTGGAAACAGTCCTGTAACATGAGTTATAATTACAAATTTGCTGGCCATACCCCAGCTTTCAACCCTCCAGACCTAAAAGAAGACTTGTGCCTCTTTCCCTTGTGTGAGCTCTGGTGCTTGCACAGCTGCAGAGTACTGCCAAGCAGATAACACACTGATCAATACCAGGAGCCTGAAGATGTGCAAAGCAGCATCTCTAGTGGAATGGAAGTGCTGTCAAGTGTGGTATCTCAGAGGGACTCTTATTCTAAGGGTCTACAGCAGGACTTGCACCAAGGAAGGACCCTGGCTCTCAAGAACTGCAGGTAGCACATCAGTGTGAATCGCTATGCCCTTGTGCTGAGTGGCCCCATAAACTGATGCAGTAAGAACGTTCCCTAAGGAAGGTATGCTTTGCTACACTCCTGATAGCACTGGCATTGCAAGCCTCTATTAGGAAAAAAAAAAGAAAAAGGTTGGGGGGAAGGGATGTTAAAAAGCTACTCGAGCCAATCCGTTAGCTATGATTATCTAAAGACTGGTAATTTGGGGTGTGTGGAAGGGACATTTTCTCCCCTTCATTAGCTGATGCTTATTTTTTTTCCTATGATAGTACAGCTCAAGTATGAGGATGCAGACTCCTATTATAATATGCTGAGTACATTTCCATAAGTCTAGCTCCCTTTGGTTGAAGCTAAATTCAAAGGCAGAAGTCAGAGGTGGCAGGAGCTTGAAGACAAAGCTAAGCTGCAGCACTGATCCCATCCTGCCCAGAGGGACCATTTTTAATGAAGCTCTTACCATAGTTGTCAGCTTTGGTCATTAGTAAGTTTCTCTCTCTCTCCAGTGACTTTCTGTAATGAGAAGAGGAGTTCATTACCTGCGAGGCACAACACAGCCTATTTCTTTGCTTACATGATGGAAGAGAGACTGTCCCCACTGCTGGGGATATCTGCTCACAGAATGAGCCCCTCAGCCCTCACTGTGGAGAGGTGACACTTTAGAAATACCCAGTTGTGCAAGAGAAGAGATGCAGCATTTTAGATTAGTTCTTCCTTTCCCCAAAATGCTTCTTATCTCTCCTTTCAGGAGAGCAGTGCAGGCAAGCAGCTAGAAAGGGCTCTTGGCTCAGTCCCCTACTCTAGTTCCCCCCAGGTGAGACAGGAAGTTCTGATATAGCTATCGGATCAGGCAGGGTCCCTCTAAGCTCTCTGGAGGATCCTGCCCCTCCACCACATCTGGCTTAGTGCTGGAACAGTAATTCTTCTCACCATTTGAAGCTGGGATCCCTTTGTCAGAGGTATCCAATTTAGACAAATTGATGAACTCAAGGAAACAAGCTGAATCCAAGCCCAGTACCAACCAGTTAACCAACCTGTCATTAGATTGAAGACTCATAGTCTTTACTGTTACTAAGGCCAACCCAGCCCCTGTCTTAAACTGTACAAGATGATTAATTAATATACAGTTTAAAATATAAACTCAAAATAAAATTCCTGAAAACAGCAGTGTTTCCATTATGGCAGTGAGGACACGGTCACTCCTTTCAGGCTGTGCACATAAATAAACATGCACTACCAAATTATCTCCTGGTTCAGAGAAGGCAGCAAGTGTAACAGAGTTTGTTGTTCCCCTTGGGGCACAGCAAGAACCTGCAGGAGGAAAGAGATCCAAATCTATGTGTACAGCTAGTTAAGTGTAAGGGAGGGCAAGAAAGCAAGCTACGTCAGGAGCAGTAGGAGGAAAGGGCTCTTAAAGAAAACTGGGGAAAGGCAAGGTGGCGAGCAGCCAGGAGGAAGTGAGAAGACAGATTTACCACCATGACTGAGCTGCTGCTGAGAAACTTGCCTTGTGAAGAGAGTCAAGGGAAGAAGCTTTGAGAATGAGACATGAAGAAACCATGACAACTGAACTTCAAAGTGGGAAAGCAGAGCTCCTCTTTGTATGTTATGCACTGAATCGATAATTTTGATCACAGTACCTTCCCTCCAGGGTTTTTCAAAGTGTCTGGAATAGGGCAATGGAAATTCTGTTTCTATTTCCATACAAGCTGTAAAATTCATAGAAGGCTCCAAGAATCCTAATTCATAATTCTTTGCTCTAAGCCCTGTATTTCAGACAGAAACCATCATATATCCCATCCTGTTGAGTTATCCCAACTGTAGGTTTGGTTTTTGGCCACCTAAGTACCAGATAAAGGATACAGACAGTAAACAAGGAGAACTTAGGCCTAGAAAAGGATTGTTGAGATGAAGAGCTAAAGAGATCAGGGACAGGAAGAGATGGGACTCTGTCTAAATATGGATGGGGATATAAAACTCCAGTAAAAGAGGAGGGGGGAGTGCAAAGGAGAGTTTAACAAAGCAGTTAAACTCAGCCTGGTAAGTATCAGGGGATGAAAACATCACTATTGCTATGATCACTTCCAATGGGGTTGTAGAGGACAATACTGTAGAGCAAACACCAGGATCATCAGGACCACTCCCTGAGCCTATGATTGAACTTCTCAGCCTTTTTTTGCTAGGAGCAGAGCAGTAGGATGCTAGTGACTGAAAGAATGTCCTCAAGCAGAGAGATTTGAGAATCAGCTGGGAGATCTAAGATCTCTTGCTTCACACTCAAGAGAAATAGCAGGTTCTGCCTGTGTCTGCTTCAAATTCAGGCCAAAGTCCTTGCTTGAGTCCCAGCTCTAGAAGCCAACAGTGGCTGCCTCTACAGCAGCCACAGATTTCAGGAGAATTGTTCCTCATAGCTTTCCTGAGAAAAGCCAGTGTGTCAATGCATCCTTACATCCAGACACATTAGCAACACAGGCACAGATATTTTCCCTCAGCTGTTTTTGCTGCTGGATCCCAGCCTAGTTTGGCCCATAGCAGTAGTTGCTGCACATCTCCCTGACTGAACTTGGGTGGCTTCAGCAAGCTTTGAGCAGCAGCATGCAGCAAACCATTGGCAGACTCACAGAGCAGGTTCATAACAGGCCAGGAGCCAGATCTGCAAATGAATTGGCAGGTTTCAGGCACTACTTGTCTGGTTGTGGCACAGGCTGGAGTCAGGCTGTTAGTAAGATACAGCTCTCTCTCTATATCACTGCACTTCTCACAGAAGCAAGTTCCCCAAGAAAGCTCCAAGCTGGGGAGAGAGTCTTGTCATGGGGAAATCACACACTCCTACCCCTTCAAGAGCCCTTGCTCGGTCCTACAGCAGGATGACAGCTAGCTGAAGTGCACAGACACAGCTGTGAAAGGAGCTGGTCAGCAATACCTTCCTTCGGGGCTGAGCTTCTCCCTGCGCAGCTTAAGATCCACCTCTTCCATGCTCTGTCTGCAGCGTGCCAGCTTCTCCTCCAATGCATCAATCTGAAAAACACCACACCAGTCACCATCATTCTTCTCCCAGTTTACAAGGGCCCATTCCCACTCAGATGGTGGCAGCTCAGTCACTCTACTTTCTTCCTCCTCAAATCAAGGGAGGAATCCCAGATCTGTGTAGAGATCACAGTACAGAGAGCTCATCGTCTCCCAGACCAGCCTGTATTCTAGCCCAGACAACTGTAACATCATCATCCCAGACACAGCAAAACCAGCCCTGACATTGCCTATTGTGTGGCTGGCCAGCACCCTTTTGCTAGGATCTGATCCTGTTCCAGCCTGTTCCAGTTTCTTTGCACGTGTATCCACAAGCAAAGGTGTCATCTAAGGTATCTTTATGCAATTAGAGGACAAAAACAGAGACATTGGCCTAAACCAAAGCCTGAGGGACAAGGTCTTGATTTAGCACTGTGAATGGATGCAGAAATTCATGCGATGTGACTACAAAGCCCCGTCAGCTGTCTGGTTGGGTGAAGAGGGAACAAAGGGATTCCTACAGTCTCTTTAACCCAACTAAATGTACAACAGCAACAAGAGTCTGCACAGTATGCTCAAGAGAGCATCCGCCACTGCCTCCTTCAACCTGTACCAGTGTTGGCATCAACATGTTTCCATGCAGAAAATCATTGGTTATCTCCTTGTGTCTCTGCATCAAGTATCCCAAGAGCCACCCTCCTGTGTCCTCCTGTGGAGGGGAGTAACCACAGCTAAGCACAGGAAGGTTGATTTCCTTGTGTGCAAACAGACTGCCCAGGAGGGAATCCTACCATGGGGAACAGTTCTGGAAATCATTCCTCTCTTCTGCCTGGCAACCAGAACATAGACATCTTGAGGAAAACTCTGCTTTTCAAGCTTGCTTCCAGCAGGGAAACAGTGGGACTAATCAGATAATATGAACACAACAACCTAGCCTGAAAGAAAACAGCCTGGGTGCACTGAGGTGGCAATGATCTCTCCTTTGAGCTACTTAGTGCAACACTCCTGCTGTGCCTGGTTCGTCCGGGAAGGCCAAGGCTGGCAGCATGGCCTCTCTGTGGTTTGAGCCTTCACACACCAGACGCTAAGAGGCAGCACAGTCCCAGGTAAAGGTGGAATGAGCTGCCTGGACACCAGCCTCAGAGGCAGCCCAGAGCACAAATACACTCATAAACAGTGATAAGGGAAGCAAAATCAAAGGTAGTGATCCCTAATTATTGCTGCTTTGGGAGCAGCTCTGTTCTGATCAGCTCCTGTTAATGAGCTTATTAACAATCTCACACCTTCTGCTCAGGAAAGGCAGGCAAGCATTATAACTAAGCAGGATGAGAGAGAAGAGGTTTGACATAAAGCAGATCATGAAAAGAAGTTTAACCAGTCAGTTAAATAGTCTGGAAGGAGCACAGCAGAGCTGGGGACACATATAACAAAGCTCAAACAAATCTTTGATTTATCAGATAGCAATTTCAAAGTCCTGGGTTAGGCAACTCTGCCAGTGCTGTTAAGATGCCAAACTCCCCAGAGGTACATGCACAGCTTCCTGAACCCAAGGGGAGCACCAAGGCATATCAACTGATCCCAAAGCTCAGGGAATAGCATTTCTGTGTTTGGCAATGCCTGGGTTTGCCGGGATGAGGATAATTGTCCTCCTCCATTTCCAGCTGTGCCAGTTAAGAATGTTAACTCCAGCTGCTCATTGCTATGTCATCCACTACAACTCAGTCAGCAGGATGCATTGCCCCAGTCTGCTTCAGGGCCAAGAAAGGACTTCACCCAGGCCAGCTCTGACCACACTTACCAGCAAGTTAATTTAGCAGCAGAGTGTAGACAGCAGAGGTGGGGTGTTGGTCCAGTCAAATTTAAGAATTACCATCTCCCTCACCCATTCCTACCATTTGCAAATGGCTGTTTCTGCTCCCTTAGCTGTTGGAAACCCTTACATGCACGCACAACAAGAGATGCTTCAGCACATGTTACCTGACTTCTCCTTAGTCAGTTAATTTATTACAATGCACGATGACTTCTCTGGAAATAAAGACATTTAAAAATAATGTAAATAATACATTAATGAATTAATGAGAGCTTTAGTTAGTCAGCTGCCAACCCCACCACTAAATTATCCATGCCACTGCACTCCTATCCTCTGCTCCAGGACTGCTCCTCCTGCGCAGTTTGCAGTTGCTCTCACTAGTACATTCTCTGGCCATACTTCCCTCATTTCATGAGACTTTACAAGAGTATATTCTGCCCAACTTTGTCAGTGCTTTTACTTTCTGCTGACTAAAAATCTCCAGATTCCACATAATACTTTAAAGTTTCAACTGGTTTTACTGCTCTTAAATCAAAACCCAAGTTTGGGTCCCCTGCTGGAGAGCAATAATTTGCTAATAAACCACATGCCCTAGAACTGCACCATCAGCTGTGCTGAGCTGGGGGCATAAGGGACAAAAAATAATCAGGAAAAAAAAAAGCAAGGAAGGAGGAACAGATTGCTGAATGAACAAAATACTTTTCTTTCAGAATCTCACTACTTCTTTTCTTCCGGCTAGTCTGGGTTATTAGGGGTTGTAAGAAAGGACAAGAGTGAGGATTCACAGATGTTATCCATTCACTGTGCCTCAGTTTTCCCACCTACAAATTAAGACAATATAATCAGCCTCCTGAACATAGCTCATTCAAGTAAGAAACCTCAGACACCGACCCAAACTATGGACAGAGCACTATCTTGATGTCAATGCCACTGCCTTGCTTGGCATTTAAGATCTGCTCCTGCAAGCCAGGAGTCTCTTGGCAACTCAGCCATCCAAGTAACTCTTCATTGCAGGACAAAAGACAGACAGAAACAGAAAATAAACACAGGGAAAAATCAGTAATGCCTGGGAACTACTGATTACTCTCTGCGCTGCTGAGGAAACTCCTGGGGGGGCCATAGTCTGTAAAACTTGTAGCACTAGAAAATCTGTAGAGCTTTGGCATAATTCCCTGCTGCAGACAGCTCTCCAGGAGAGCAGTCCTAGAAGCAGGTGCTCACCTAACTGAGCTTGCGGTGGATGGAAAGCTTTCCCTCCTAAAAAATACATGAGGTTAGTTGGTGTATGTACCTGAGCACACTGGAAGAACACAGGAAAACGAAGAGCCAAGCTCGCTTAGCTGAACCACCCCTGCACTTCACACTGCCTTATCTTTTTAGTGGCAATCTCAGCACAGTGCCTCCTAAGTTGCAAAGATGAACCCTTCCTCCTTTTAGCCCTCCTTTCCATGAAGGGGATGCTCTGGGACAGAGCTGAAATGCAGCAAGCAGAAAGCTCACATGACAACTCCTCAGGTTCACACAGATGGTAGCAGGGACAGAGGACTTCACTCACAACATCATCTTTAAGTAGTTCCAGTTAAAAAGAGGGAGTGAAACGTGCTTTACATCCAGGCAGCAAATCTGGGCACACAGAGCTGCCCTTCTGAAGCTCCTCAGGAGACACTCCAGAAGTCAAATCCCAGCAGCTTTGGATGCGCACAGGGATCTAAGACCAGATACCTCCTTTCCTCCACAGGTATGACAAGGCACTGAGCTATTTTTGTTGAATTCTGGCAACACTTGCTCATGATCTGGAAACCTTTTTAAACCAGAGAGACCTGGAATGGATTCCAATCCAAACTGATTTACATGCTTATTACAAATTCCATTTGTTGGGACCATCTTGGGCAGGGAGCCCAAAATGGCTCACATAAAGGCAGAGACAAAGAGAGAAGTGAAAAAGAAGCAGCTTTGCTTATTGAATTGAGCTGGATCCCATTTAATACATTTTGTAACGAATTAATGAAAGCTTTCTTTCCAGCAGAAAGGCTAAAAGCGCTTTTCAAGAACTGGCATCCACCCTCTGCTTTTATGAATTCCCTAATTAAGATACTGGCAAAGAGCCATATCACACATACGTCGACATCCAACAGCATTAGGTAATGAGGTTTTCGTCTTCTGACCCTCATAAAACAGATCAAAGCCAACTGAAGAGGGGGGGGCAAAGAAAAAACCCTTCCCTGACCAGTCTTTATATGCCTTGTCACCTGCCAGCACACTTGAGCTGTTCTTTCACAAAAGAATTAATGATTCCTGCATCCACAAATTTGGCTGGATTATTAAAATCAGTCCAGCAGAGACAAATTTTGTTTAAATTCAAGTGCTAACTTGCAGTTCATGGACACACATTTCCATTTTCTCCATGCTCTTGGAATCATTTTGCATGCTGGAAAATAATTTCACAGACATTCCGCCCACAGCATGCTTGGAAATATTTACCAGATAAGCTACTCACAGCAGAGGATGATCCACCAGCAAAGTCCAAGATGACTCCTGCAGAACAACCCTGTGTTGCTAAAGGAGAAAAGGCTGGATCCTACCTACACCTCCTCCTTCAGCCTTGCAGGGACCATCTCGTTAGGCAGCACATCCTGCCTCAGCCCAGCCCTGTGGCTTTGCAGGACCGCACACAGACCTGGCCACAGAGCATGCGACCCAGATTTTCAAAAACTTCTGCAAGAACAGCTTTACTGAGTAAAAACTGTGTTGGCCTTTTCCTTATTCTTTTTGCTCTTTCATAGACACTGATCAGCCATTGCCCTGTCAGAAGCAGCAACACATGCAACAATACTTTCTACACACACACACCTGACATTTTACAGCCAAGGCACTGCCTGGGTGCAGGGTGTTTTTGCATTTAATGCACTTTTCTGCTTCCGTGATTTTTTTTTTTTCAGTTGTTGCCTGTGCCACAAGTACATTTTTAATGGCTACAACATCCTCTGGCAAGAAGTTTCACAGCTGGTTATGGGAAGAACCAACCCCTCCTGTTTGTTCTGAGCTTGTCAACTGCTAGTTTCATTTGACAGCCCTAACTGTATTGACAGTGAATGTTCATTCTTTGTTTAAAGCTACAAAACAGCATGCAGAGGATACAGACCTATATTGTGTCCCTTGCAGTAATGTCTTCCAGCTTAAAAGGACCTGGAATGCTTGGTAGTTTCCTGCATAGAAGTTTTCCACACCTTTGGTCATCTGTGTCACTCTCTTGAGTTCATTCCATTTTCACTATTTTGGTACAAAATGGACCAGTCTTTCCAGTTTCATTTTCCTGATCAGTTTCCTCAAGAAAGTCCTATGCAGTTCTGCATTGTGAATAGGCCTGCCTGTCAAAAGACTAGAGCTATATGAAAGAAGTGGCATGAATTTAAACCACCACAACATTATGGAGACACATTTATATCTGTTTAAACCAGATCATATCAATTAAATCTGCAATTAGTAAATGCAAGCTAATGTGATAAGTGTCCATATAGAAAATTGCATTCATTTAGCATCATGACTTCAGTTAAACAAGCATGACTCTGCCTAGATGAGGCCTTTCAAAGCTAGTCATGTATCACGTCGTATTAAGACTCATTTGAAAAGTTTTCTTTACAATCATAACAGCTCAGAAGGTAATACTGAACAGAATAAAAGTTTAAATTATGAAACAAGTATCTTAGTTGTCATGCAAACTGAAACACAGCCCTCTCTTCCTCTGGCTTAAAGGGATTTTTTTTCCTTTGTCCCTAACTTCTCTTCAGTACTGTTCTCATCACTGCAAGTGGAAAGAATTTTATCTTAGTCTCTTTGCACTAAGAGATTTTCACCTGTAACACACCAAAAAAGAGTAGTTCTACAATCCTTTCAAAACTAGTACATTCGATCACGAAAACGTCTAAAAAAAAACCCCAAAAACTAACCTAAAGCTACAAGTCCTCAAACACTTTGCAAGAATTTTCTATGGCAGCTAAAATCAGTCCCTTTTCCTTCTGTGAACATCAGGTCCCTAACAGGCTGAGCCTTTTTGCCACCTCTCTTTTTGTAAGGTAGACCCTACCATGTCAATTCTTATTGTCTGCCACTTCTCAAACCACAACCACAAAAAAAATCACTATTCAACTCCCCCGGTAGGCTCACCAAAGGAAGCCTGGACAGTCAGCACACCCCTCTGCACTCCCTTTGGTGGCTGTATTTGGGTTAGAGTACCCAGAACTGTGTTTCTCTAATGAAAGCCTAACCAATGAAACAGACCAGAAAACCATAAACTGAACTCCCATTTGACACAGCAGGATGAGAGGGGATCTCATCAATACATATAAATATCTTAAAGGTGGGTGTCAAGAGGTTGGTGTCAGACTCTTCTCAGTGCTTCCCAGTGACAGGATGAGGAACAATAGCCGTAAACTAAAACACAAGAAGTTCCACCTCAACATGAGGAAAAACCTTTTTACACTGAAGGTGGCAGAGCACTGGAACAGGCTGCTCAAGAAGGTTGTGGGGTCTCCCTCTCTGGAGACATTCAAAATCTACCTGGTCACATTCCTGTGTGACCTGCTCTAGGTGACCCTGCCTTGGCAAGGGGGTTGGATGAGATGATATCCAGAGGTCCCTTCCAGCCCTGAGGATTCTGTGACACTTACCTTTATGTTACTAGCTGATGACACATATATGAAAAGCTCTGCCATTTCCCTGGCCCTTCTACTCTGGTTACCTTGGTCTGTTGTGCATGTGCTCACCTGAAAAGACTTCAGGATAGAGAGGTGGCCAGTGAGATTCACTGAATGAATTCTGCCCCATTTCAGCCAATTGTGAGGAACAGTCAGAATTTGCTGTCCCCACAGTATCCACAACCCAAAGATTTGAACTAAGGGCTCCCCACTGCCTTCTCCAAGTCAGTCCAGATAGCACTGTTCAGTGCAGGAGCCAGAAAGACGTATGCTTCAGAGAGACCTTAACTAACACAACTCAGTCTGTTAACCGAAATACAAAGCTTCAACAGAGCTTACCAGCAGCCCTCCTACCACCCAGGAGATCAAAGAATCACAGAATGGGTAAGGTTTGGAGGGACCATAGTGGGTCATCTACTCCAACCTCCCTGCTCAAGAAGGGTCATCCTCGAGCATATGGCACAGGTGGAATCTCCAGTGAGGGAGAGGGAGACAAAACACCCAAACACAACAATAAAAAGGCAGCTTTAGAAGGGAGGCGTACTCTTAAAACCCAACCTTTCCCCTTTCTCCTCGCTGTGATTCACAGGCCCCTCACATGCTGGGTTACCACTGGGTTCCTCTCAAGAAGCAGCAGCACACGGCTGACTTCTGGCGCCCCACGCACACACCGGCTTGGGAGCCACGACCCGCCGCAGCACCGCCACGGGCACACACACCCACCGCCCCTCCCGGCACTGGCTCAAGGGCTCGACGGCAGCAAGGACACCACACGCCGTCGCTCAAGGCCGGGAATAAGGCTGTAGCTCCAAGTCCCCTGCTAGCCCCGCCGCGGCAGCCGCCACCCCCCTCACCTCCCGGGCCACGCTGGGCCCCGCTCGCCGCCTGCCCATGGTCCTGCCCCGCCCGGCCGCGCATGCGCAGGGGCCGCGCTGCGGGGTGGGCGGGGGCCATCTTGGGGCGGGGGCTGCTGCCCGCCGGCTCCCACGCCGGGTCCGTGCCTGCGAGCACTCTCGGCGTGGTTCGCACACAGCCGAGGGCGAGCGGCAGCCAGAACGGTGCCTCCCGCCTTGTGCCGCTGCTGCCCGCACCCTGCTCTCGCTCTCTAGCGGTAGCGGATGAGGAACAGCTGGGGGAGGACCAGCAGGCTGGGAAGCTGAGGTGGGACTTCTTGGTCACGCCTGGTCCTTCCTCTCCACCCCTCAGAAACCCCGGCTTCCTCGGGTGCTGTCCGTCCGGGCAGATCCGAAGTGATCAGTTGGGTTTCCCCCAAGTGGAGCCAGCGTATTTCTGGCCGCTCCAGACCAGATCTTGTAGTGCTGGGGATCGGGGATCACTCAGGAAGAAGGCAGCCTTGGAAACATAAGGCAAACCCAGGATGGTTGCTTTGCGGCGTGTTAGGGTAACTGAGAATTTTTTTGGACATCGGGAGGAATTCTTCACAGAAGGGGTTGTCAAACATTGGAAGAGGTGGCCCAGGGAGGTGGTGAAGTCACCATCCCTGTAGATGCTTAGGAACAGATGACTTGGAACACAGTATCATGGTGTAGTTGACATGGTGGTGTTCCATCACAAGTTGGACTCAATGGTCTCAGAGGTCTTTTCCAACGTAATTGATTCTGCAGTTGTGTTATTCAGATTGTCCTTGGGGCTTCCTACTCAAACACTAGCTTTGTGCTAAAGCAGCTGAGGAAAGCTGTGTGATCTACCTGGAGATAGCACTTTGTGCATGCCATCCAGTTCATTGCAAAATGCTAATCATGATGTTATATAGGCATGACAACTCTTGTTCTGACCAGGAAAGCTTTTTAATGAAACACTGCTATCTTGTATTAAAAAAAAGGAAAAAAAAAAAAAGGCAACACCACTGAAATGCATCTGTCTTCAGGGTAGGACACGACTGCGACATGACAGAGAGCAGCAGAGCTATTTGCTGGCAAAAAAGGAAGCAGCAGCAACATTTATTAGACATACAGACTGAATTTTCATTTTGACTAAATACCCTCTGCTGACTGAAATTTGCTAGAATGGTGGGAGTGCAGATGCCTGTTCGTAGAAGCAGTGATAATACTGATACCTAATTAGTGTATTTCATTTTTCTTTCAAACACCTCCCCCCCTTTCTTCATTTTTACTATGTGAGGTGGCATGTGTTGGTAACAGCATCACTCTCATTTTATGTCTGGAGAAAATGAGAGACAGCTGTACTCTTTTCTGCTTCCCAATGTGGTACTTGACTCTATGTAACAGAGTCTATACTTCTGAACCAAAAGGAGCCAGAACTCCCACCTCCAAGCTGAGACACTGTGAGATAACTGCTTTCCATGCAGAAGCAGCTCTGTCAGAAGGCAGTAAAGAAGCTGAATAGGACCCAGCCAGCAACCCTGGGGAAGCACAGCATCAGGGGGAGGGAGAAAATGAAAAAGTGGGAGAATGTTATTTTTTCCCCTCTTAGACAGAAGACTTGATTAGTGAGTGTAAATACAATCTAAAAATGCATAGAGGTTTGAAGAAACCCATCTGTTATAGTTTACAATGGGCTGAAATAGCCATCAGTTCAACAGAAAGCATTTTCTCCTTCACAAAGGTGAGTATTGATTCAGGGGAGGACTGTCAATTCTCACATGCACTTCTCCACAGAGAGAAAAAACATATACCATTTTGTGGGCAGATGACTGTGACCTTTGTTGTCACATCTTTTGGGAAGACAGAAAAGGGGAACTGGTTCCTCCCTGAAGAGCTCACCACCATTCCCACCACTGCAACCAGCAGTCTTCAATTCATGTATTACTCCTGCTGACACTCCTGAAGCCATCAAGCTGATAACCTCATTATGCCTGTTACCTGATCTTGCGTCTCCTGGTTCTGCCCTCAGCTGACACCTTCTCTTCATTCATCCCTGTTACATCTTCATTTCCTATGTAATGTCATTCATGTCATTTACATGCTAATGCAAGAAAGAAAAACTGCTCCTCTGCAGTATATTATAATATTTTCCTTCTTGAAACCTGAAGAACAGAACTGGAAGTTTTCCACATGCAATGACATCAGCTTCTGTGTTTTAGAATATCCATGGACATGAGTATGAATTTGAACTACTCCATATCAAGCAGCTGGTACTGTCAACATGTATATCTAAGCTGGAAAAGAAAAGTTTTTAGCTTTGAGAGCAATCATATTATGGAACACACCTCCTGCCAGAAAGGTAGGAGGAAAAGAATGATAAAAAATAGTGTTTAGTAGGCTGTGGAATGGGATAATCTAACAGAAAGCTTGGTAAGAGGAAGGTGCAGAATGTGACGACGTACAGGTGAACACCAAATAACATATCCAGTAATGAGACTGGATATGGTCCTGATGAGGCCCTGCTCAGTGTCTCTGATTAGGCTGTCCCTACTGTATCCTTGCAGCCAAAATGAGTGACCAAGTGGTGTTAGAAACTAAAAATACACAACTGTCAGCCTTAAGGGAACATTCAGAAGACACTGCACCTACCTGGCCAGAGGCAGGATTGGATACACTGATGCCACCCAAACAGGTGTTGGCTGTACCTGTGCTTAACACAGCAGGGATGCTGTCCCCTCCTCAGTACCTGTTACACTGCTCATTGACTGCTAGCTGGGAAGGTTTGCCTCCTCTTTGTAACCTAATGGAGCTTGTTGCATCTTGACCTATTCTCAGCACACATGGGGAGCAATTGATAGCATCTTTTAACAACCTTATATATTTGAGGTTCATTATCATATTCCCTCTTCTGTTTTCTTCCTCCTAGACTCAGTCCTCTTCTTTCAACCCTATGCATTTTGCACCTCTTATACTGTTTGTTACCTTTCTCCAGTCCAAACCTAGACTAATCCTATCTAACTTGGGGGTATTGAGAAAGCAAAAAATTATCCCCTTTGTCTTATAGGCAGTGTCCCCTACTAATGCAGCCAAGAAGGAAATTTGTCTTTTAATGCAATATTTTCACAATGGCAATTAATATTTGGTTCACAGCCCTGTAATTTCTCAACGTTTCCTCAGTGCTGAGGTCCAGGTAGGTGTTCCCCATTTCTTTATTGGTGCATTTAATTTCTTCCCCTTCTCAGTTCAGTATTTTGCATCAGTTTTATGAAATTTTAGCTGGCTGAATGTGAGCTATTTCTCCAATTTGCCAAAATCTTTTTTTTTTTCCCTATTGTGCCTTCAGTCTTGCATGATCTTCCAGACTCGGGGCCAACTATGCATTTTATAAACATACCTTATTTGATTATCCAAGTCACTGGGGAAACCAGTTGATGGATCTGTTCTATGAAAGTCCTCCTGGTCTGATGACAAACTACTGATAACTAGTTTCAGAGTGCATGCCTCTGACAAATGTACAGGATTGTTCCAAAAAGCCTTACTACATATCTGGATAACCTGCATTGCTGGGCTTGCTCTCTTTACTGTTTCAGTTACTGTGACAAAGAAAGCTGAACAGTTTACATGATTTGGTCTTGGCTTTTTCTCTGCTGGCTTTTTTGTACTACTTGATTATCTTTAAGTGATAACAAATTGATTATTTAATAATTTTTTCCACATTTATTGAGGAAATGGGAAGGTAATGACTGAGGAATCAAAGTTTTCAGGAAGGTTTAGGCACACTTGCTGATTTTTATCGGGGCAGTGCTGACTTTGAGGGTAATTTAACAGAACAGACATTAAGTCTTCACTAGTAATTAAGTCTTTACTAGTAAATTAAACAACATCAGGAAACGTTCCTAGAATACAAACTCAATCATCAGATTTAAGTGTCAGCATACCCCTGGCATGGTTTGATTTGGTCACTCTAGGACTGTCCCTGACAATGTCCACACATTATTGGGGAGTTATAGGCAGGGGACTATGGGCTTTCCAATGGGCTTTCTCATGAGGTCATGGTTTCAGAGGTGAAGGAAGTTTAATAATATGGATGTGAGCCATTGGGTGCTAGTTTACAGGATGTGTCTAGGAGAATGTTCCTGGGCACTCCTGATTTACTACCTTCCTACCTCTTTTTGCCTTCTCCATCTGCAAGAATCACTGTGCTTTTTAAGTACAAATGAATCAGTCCTCTGACAAGTCTGAGAGGAAGCTGAGGCCAGACATCTCACTTTATAGATGTGAGGCAGTATCTCACCCAATCTTCACAGCAGTGAAGTAGCTGGGCTAGTAGTGAATCAGGGGCCTGACCTCTTATGCTTGCCTGTACCATGGAGAGCCGCCCTTTGTGTCCCAAGCATGTCCTTCCCCAGCTTGTTAGGCAGTGTCTCCATGGACCATGAGACAGGAGGGGACCTTCCAGGGACCTTCTGAGAACAGGCTTCCCCCAGCATAGCGAGTGTCCAGCTCTAGCCCAATGCTACGTCTCCTCTCCCCTCCCAGCCCTGCTGTACCACATGCAGCTGGTCACTGGGATCACAGAAGGAGGGAAATCACTGTGCTGTGTTAATGGAGAAGCCTCTCTGCAGGGAAAAGCAGAGGTGAGAGCAGGCAGGGTGAGCCAGTGTCCATCCATATACCTGCGCCTGTGAGGAGATGGAGGGAAACATCTAGATGCCGAAGGCAGCCAGGAGTGGGGAATCCCTGGGACGTGATGACTCCTAACACGTTGGAATAAGAAAATTTCTCCAAGGCAGAAGAGGTGTGTTAACCTCCTGGGGGAAACAAAAACTAAGTGCAAATGAGGCAGACAACAAGCTGAGAGGTGCTGTGAGCTAGAACTGGGCTATGGAGCTTAATTATTCCCCCACTTCCCTCTTGTAGGACCAACATATAAATTCCCTGCCTTCTCCCCAAACTCTATAAGCAGGGATGAAATTGCCTCTTTGTAATGATGACCAGGGGACAAAAATTCCAGTGCAGACATGTCTGTGCCTACTGGCGAAGACTGCAGAATTAAATGCCACCAGGGAGCAGAAGAGGAACAGAAAGCACTGTCAGATTTCAGTTGTCTGAAAGATGCTTCTGTAGGCTGGGGTGTTTTTTTCCTCTGGGAAGATAAATATTGAGAATCCAATGAACTGCATCTTCAGTTTGCGTGCATCATGTTCTCTGCTTCCACCTTGATGGGCTTCACACAGATTCTGGGAACAGCTTGAGATTATAGAATTAATTAAATGAAATTAATCAAAACAACCTACCGGAGACAAAACTGGCATCGATGAAATGCAGAGTTGGACCAAGAAGGGATTCTGTAGTTAGGGCTAATGCCTGCCCTCATCAGTAGATTCTGTTTGGATAAATGCCTGTGTCATACACAACTCGGTCAAACAGGAGGGGCTCTGAGGAGTTGCGTGCCTCATACAAGATCACGTCTGTCCGTGCAGTGCAGCAATTGTGGTGGGAACAGATGGAGTCCTGCTTTTCACAGAGCCAGGCACAGCGTGTAATCACAGATCCTGCTTTGATGGTGAATGAAGCTGAACTCCAAATCATGCCGTGTTAGTGTGGAGGAAGCAGGAGAACTGGAGGAATGGCTTTTAGAGATGTGATCTGAGAGGGTTCCATGGGTCCTGTGAATGTGTCCCACTCTGCAGACCTGGAGGCAGAGGTACAGATTTGCCCAAATGAATTACTGAAATTGGAGATTCCCCTCTGCTTTAGTCTCTGCCCATTCCCCCAGCACATCAGCCCACGCGTTCTTACATCAGGTGCCAGTTTGGAGGCATTCTTTTGGGCCTGTCCCAGTCACTATGTTCTGTGGTTTATGAAAGTATATCTGTCCTCCCAAAACCACACTGCATCACCTTGAGGATCTAAGAAATTGTGTGGGCATGGTTTCCATTTATTGAGCAAGGATAAGAGCGCAGTTACAAGAAAAAAATATCTGTTTGAGTGTGAAGTGGCCAGATATATTGTGGGGATGGATTCCTTATAAATATCTGAGAACAGAGAGAGAGACCCAAGCAGCTTTATGAAGTGCTGTGTTATTGGGGCCACAACCCTGTGGCTGAGTTTATTCTGCAGCCAGCAGAGGTGCATCCATCACAGAGACGGGCGGCGTGATGCAGAGGCAGTACAGGGTCCTGCTGGTTGCCAGGGAAGTCACAGGGAGCTGTGTATTTCTGAGTCAGGGCATGGCTGAATAGAACAGCATGCCCTGCTTTTAATATTTGGCAAGTATCAGGGAAGGGAAAATGTAGCCATCACAGCTTCCCTGGACAAGTTTGCTTCTGATGTGCTTGTGGGATCTTGAAGAGTCTCTTGAGGAGAACCCCCTGGGCTTCCCTGCCAGTTCAAAATTGGGTGACTTGGCTTTATAGCAATGTTTTTAACTTGGGGTCCCTCAGCTATGTTCAGAACCTGAGCCCTTTCTTGGAGATTTGTCCCCTTGAATAGGCTCCAGGGAACTAGAAAGTACTTACTTGGCAAATAGGCTGCAGAGATTTAGGGTGGCAAGGTTGGCCTGGTAATGCAGAGCTCACCCACTGCTTGTGGTCCTGTGTTGGGTGTCTGGTTTCTAGCTCAGTCATCTGGTGCACAGAGTCTCCATTCCTGCCCTTGTCACCCCATTCTCACCTGCTCTACTCCCTTGCCTGGCTGTTAGGAGATAATGGGCCAGTAGCAAATTCTCTTCTGTTCCCATCTTGACTTATCTACTCAATTTATGTGTGTCATTCCCTCATCTCCTTGCCCCAGGAGTATTAAAATCTCTGGTTTCAGTTGACAGTGCTGTAAAAGGCATGAGGAAGCTGAATCGCATCTGCTGTTTGTCAAAAGGACCATATTCTCCATCCAGATCGCATGGGGAACTTGTCCTACAAGGTTCCAGGTGCTGTTAGAGTAGTGAAGTGTTCAAGGATCCTGTAGTCTTGCTAACAGAGGCAGGAGAAACCAAATCTGTACCTCTTCCCACATCGTCTCTTCTGCAGGCCTGTCATGTGGTAGACAGGCTACTGAGTGCCGTGGCTGATCCAAACAGAGCTGTCAGTTGTTATGAGAGAGGACAGCCATGTAAATGGATTCCCTGGCTCATACACCTTGCTGTGCAGTCAGGCTGAGTCCATCCTTGTCTGCAGGGACAGTGAGTTGACCCTTTGCTTCTTGTTTTCCCTGGGGTAATGGGAGATAGGCTTGTAAGGACAGGGGGTGCTTTGGGCTCCCTGAGGAGGGAGAAGAGAGGAGTTTGCTCCTACATGAAGATGTCTGCAAATGGGAGGTAACAGCCCTGTGCATCCTTGCATGCTCTTGTCTTCTTTAGGTAGAAAGAGAGTGATTTGATCCTTCCAGGTCTTTGCTGAGCTTCAAGGGAATGTGCGGCTCACTGCCTCTGATCAAGAGGCTGGTAGGGAGTCTGAAAATAGCATTATTTCTCATGCTATCATTTCTGCTTTCTCAAATGACTTACTGGGTGATCGGTGGAGACAAATGCTCTAGAAATGGGAACCTGGCAAGGAATCTGAATGCCCCCAAGTCTGAGATGACCAAAGAGCTGAAATCAGACAGACAGACACAAGCACACGTCATTAGCTGCTAGCCTGCATGTGAAATCAATTGAGATTTCCTGAGCTGGGATCCAGCTGGTGCCCTAATGAAGACTTCCCCTTGTTCTTGCAAGCAGACAATAAAAAGCAACTCAGATACACCCCCAGCTTCCTCAGCCATTTCTGTTATATAAGTAGTCTGGTCTTGATCAGTGTTTCTTTAATTATCTCTGTGCACCCACATAAATATATCGTGTGTGTGTTCACACAAAATTCATCTATTTATCCACCCCACAAACCATATTTCTGGGAGACAGCATGGTCTCCTGAATTTTTTATGGCTCTGCTTAGGTTGGAAACAATCCAAAGGTCAAACACTGTGCTGTATCTGCAGTCACCTTGTCAGTCAGCGCCAAGCATGGGTCTCTGATACTTTCTGAATCTCCGGATCGCCCACAGGGCACTAAATTACAGCTATTACACTGCAATTCACTGTACAATTTTATTCTTTGATACACTACCTGCCTTTGTCTGTCTGCATAGCAGTGAGAGCAGTATGCATTATTTACCAGGCTAAGTACACTGCTGCTGCTACTGTGGGAAAAAAAAAAAAAGATAAGAGAACAGGAACAGGCTTGACATATAAAAAGATGGCACAAATACAGCTTCCTGGGAAATGGTTTCACAGATAAGTAAAACTTTCTGAAATTTTGCAGTGCCTTTTGCTTCCCTTCACAGAGGTGTCTGTGGCCTCCAAAAGTTCTTTAGGAAGAACAGAGGTTCTAGGGCAGATGGGAAGTCCAGTCTGGCTAGTGCCCTGGCTTCAGGAGGACCCCATGGCAAGCACTGTGCATGATGGGGAAGAAGAATGAAAAGCACATAGTGAGGAGAGCAGGATGCTGCTCCTCTCCTCATGGGATACCCCTGTATTGCCCTGTGTTTCTTCTGTTTTGGTCAGAAATCCTTCTGGGCACTAAGAAGCTATTCCTATGTTACTTCAGTTGATATGTTCCAGCCTTTCTTCAACCTAGCCATGGTTTGTATTCCCTCTAGGTTGTCCCTTTGAACCTTGAACCTACTGGGGCAGTGGTCGGGGGAATAAAATCAGTTTCAGAAGATTTCCATTTAGTGCAGAGATCATCAAAAAAGTGCTTCCTCTACTTTGACAGCCTGAGAAAATCAGGTGTTAGCTGGGCTTTGCTGCCCTGCATTGGCTGCTGTGTCCTTTGGGCTTCATTCCAGGGCAAGAGTTTGTCTGCCAGGCAGCTTTCAGAACGTGACTGGGTGGAGCTGGCTGGGTGATGCTGCCCCTGGCTGACCTGCTAAGAGGCAGGTCCAGGCTTCCCCACAGTGTAAACAGCTGGTGGAAGTGACAAGGCAGAGGTGGCCAAATCCTGGCAGGAAGGCAGGAGTGAGTGGCAGAGTCAAGGCCAGCCAGAAAGGGAGAGCCTGGGATAAGTAGGCTTGCTGTTTCCACCTGGTGAGAAGAGGTGGGATGTGCATGGTGGCCCACTTGTTGCCCTTCTTCCCTGCAGATGTTCACTTCATTTCCCCCTCATCAGCTGGCAGCAACAGCCTGACCAGGCCAGCCTGTGTCTTTGGTTTAGGCACTACACAGAGCAATGGTCACACAGCACCTTATCCGTCAGGGTGTGAGTACACTGGGTGCTAACCCTGCAGAGACAGTGAAAGCAGCTGTGAAGTGCCTGAAAGAAGAGTGGAGTTGTTCACTCAGACCAGCTGCTGGTCTTTTATTTGTTGAGATAAGCTGCAGACAAAGTGGTTTTAAATCTAGTCTGTGGTCAGGAGTTTGCTTCCTGTTTGAATGTCTTGAGGCAAATTTGGAAGGGAGAGAGAGCTGGGGCTCTGATTAGTGGAGAGCTGGTTGAAGCAGCATCATCCTGTATTGTGGCAGTCAGTGTTCTGATTGTTTCCACTCTCCCCAGTGACTGGAGCCTTATTCACTTTCTTTCTGTCTGCTTTCCATCTCACCTGGTTCCATGATTGCTCAGCAATACCAAGCAGATTGCAGGTTGCTTTCTCTGTTTGGCCCCCAAAGCAGTCCTTACAGAAGATGTATTTCTGATTGAAATTCTCCCTGTCAATTGCTGCAGGGATGGCTCCTAAACAGCATGAAGACACTTCTTGTGAAATTGCTAGCAAGAGAGGGCTGTGTTTCCATGAGGCTCAGGCTTCCACTTTCTTCCTCTTCCTGGCAATGCCATACTGTCCCCATTTTAGAGATGCTCTGCACGCCCTTCAGCTTTTGCAGACTTCCGAAGTGGGAGCATCAGAGCAGCCCATGGAGGAGTGTCCCCAGCCCTCTCCCTTCAACAAGCAAGACTGCAGGCTGGGCCACCCTAGATAGGTGCCTTCCTGAAGTCAGTACTGAGTACTGAGTGTTTTCCCTTTCCCTGCTGAGATCAACCAGTTCTGGGTGAACCTCAAAGACTGTTTCTGAAACCCAAAGCTTCAATTGTCTTCCTGTCCCTTGTGGGGAGCTGAGCTCAGGCCACCATCTGTGGGCTGTACTGGGCAACATTTCCCTTCCTTGGGCCTGAACAGTTCTGACTGTGGGAACAGGAATTGAACCCATGCTTGGATGAGATACTTACAGCTCCCTTGCTGAGAGCCTATTCCAGCCAGCCTCTCAGCATTTGTTCCAGATTGAATGTATATTTTTTAGCCTAGTCAAAATGTGTTCAATTATGGGAATCCGTAGGAGACCAGGTGAACCTGTGCATACAAGTTAAACACAGCCTGAAGTTTGCATGGGGTCCTGTCTACAAGCTGTGCTGAAGGAATGCAGGAGCATCCTTTTTGTTGCTGGTTCTGAAGGCTGCTCTGGCAGAGCAATGTGAATATAGTCCAAGAGACTTTTTAGCTCAGCTGGGAGGTGGTTCAGGAACAGTTTGATGTGCTCCTGCCTTGTTTTAAGGGTGACACTTCAACCATCAGGATGCTGGTGTGAAAAGGGACTTCCCTTTGCTGTGACGTTTTCCTTCTGGGCACAGCAGAGGCTATGGCTGTGTGAAACAGACTAATAACCTTATTACCTTCTCCTCTCAGACTGTCTGTCTGATGAATGTAAAGAAGTGAAACAACTGCACCATTTTCTCCATCCCATCCTTCATCTGACATTATCTACTTGTGTCTCAGACCTGAGAAAAACTTTAAGTGTCCAAAAGCTCATCTGTCTTTTCCAGTTAGAGCAGTTGGGAAACTGATTCTCCAGTCTCACTTATTAGGGATAAAGCAGCTGTCTTGCTTGGGCTGATTCCTCTCCCAGGAAAAATATGGCACCTTCACGCTCTTTTGATGGCTCTGAACCTGGGCAGCTTGCACATCGAGATGAGGCCAGATATAGCTGTTTGTGCTGCTCCATGTTGTGTCTCACAGCCCTTGCCTTGGCTGTGAATGTGGCACTGGCAGGCAGGAGGGAGACCAGGGCATGGGGGAAGAGGCTACAGCACAAGGTATGCATTTTTTTTTTTCTAATTTGGAATTTGAACTGTGTGGCACATGCAGGTGGGATTTGAATGCTTTTTAATAACTTTGCAAAAGGACTCTGCTGTTCCTAGATTTCACATCCAGGAAAGAGAAAGAAATTAGCCAAACTACTTAGCTCCAGCCTCCAATGTCCAGTCCTTAAAATGGCATCAAGCATGTTGCTTCAGAGGTACTGTCAGTGTTTGGGAGAGGATGGAGAAGTGTCATGAAACACAGCGAGACATCTATAGGGGAAACAAGTAGACAGACAAAGCTGTTTTGTGTACCAGCTGCTGCTAAGACTGACAAACATGGCTTAGCCATATTTTGCTCACAGGTAGAGAGGACTCGGGTGTTTTCCACACATGTTCATCTCTGCAGTTTAACTCAGACGGGAGTTCTTTGTCTTGGCTGACATGCAGCCCAGCAAACACCATGCCTTGCTGACCTCACTCACACTGGCAGATGCTCGTTTGAAGGCTTTATGGATAAACTGGCCTGTATCTTACTGGAACATGTTGAGACCTTGGCCTGGAACACCAGTCTCTGATGTATTAAGGTTGCTGTAAATTCCTTTAAAGAAGGATCAATGCTGGGACTGAAGATGTTGAAATACCATGAAAATGTGGGGTCGCAGAGCATTCCTGCCACTTTGCTTCTGTGAGATGAGTTGCTTCCTATGTAGGGAAATTTGAAGATGGAGGTTGTGTGGTTCCTTCACTGAAAAAACATGCTGTTCCCCTGCTTCACATTTTGGACTCTGAAGGTCTCTGCCAGCAGCAGAGCTTTTAGAGAACTAGAGACAAGGAGCCTGGGAGGGGATCCCATTTCTCCTGGAATTTCCCACATGCATTTCCTACACTTCCCATGGAAGTGTGCTGAAGGCAGCACTTTCCTGTGCAGACTGTCCTGACTTTGGACAACCCTGGCAGCTTTGTTCAAGAGCTCTGTTGTCCACTGGTAACCCAGTGTGTGGGCAAGAAAGAGACAGTGTGATAGAAAGTCCAGCTTGTGGCAGCCCTAACTCTGTGTTGAGCCTGGTTGTTTTCCCTGACTGTCCTGAGGGACTGTGGGGAGTAGTGGAGAACGTGGGTGACCTGAGGTCAGGGTGAAAGAGGGGGACGGGGGCAGCAGTGGCTGTGAACCCCTTGACTCTGTGCCTCCCCACCACAGGGGCAGAGAATCCCTGTGGAACAGAGGGTGCTGCAGGGCCTAGCTGCAGGTGTCCCTAACACCCAGTGCCAGGTGCCTGAAGGAGCCCAGAGTTTGGTTGGGACCCTCTGTGTCCTTGTCTCTGCTGAGGGAAATGCTTTTTCCCCAGCAGACATATGTCTGGCATATGAAGGCAGCAGGTACAGCAGCTAAGGTTAAGACCCACTCCATGAACTGCATTGAGGCAATACTCCTTCCAACTTCAAAGATGCTCAACAGGAGACCTGACTTTTAAATTAGCAAGAGCAACATTTTTATGACTTCTTTCACAGTCCCTGAGTGGCTGCCAGCCCTGCAAACTGAGACCCAAGGCTGTCATTTGAAAGCCCCGACAATGGCAAAGTGGTAACAGAAATACTCTGGATGAACTTCTTGGAGAAACCCTCAGAGCAATTCAGTTCAGAGACTGGTATTAGCTAATTTCTGCTTTCCTGTGCCCTTTATTAGGATCCTGGAAGCAGACACTTCACCCATTTAAAATGTCTCCTGCCTCTCCCCCTCTAGTCTCCATCTCCTGTCACCAGCATCCCAGGCACCCCCAGGGAAATGAACGGAAATCTGTGCATGGCAGATGAGCAGGCTTGGTAAGAGAGCAGACACCAGGAGCTGGTAGCAGTTTGGTTCAGAGGTTAATATTCCAAATGGGAGTGCTCCAGGAACACAGATGTGTGCACAGATCTGCTATGAAAGAAAAATTTACTCAGCAGGATGGTAGTTGCAGTTCATGAGAAGCCAACCCCTCATTAATTTTCTGCTGTGTGTAAAATAAAGCTGTTAATGATATTTAGTCCTTCTTTTGCACCTTCCCTTTGAGGAGCTTGAAAGCATTTTGCAGGCACTAATTAGTAATAGGTTGCAACTCCTTGGGAAAACACAGCAAAAGCTTAATCTTTTATACCTGGGGAAACTGAGTAAGAAGGACAAGGCATTTCCTGCATGAGGCCAGGAGAGCACAAAGCAGCAGGTGACTAGGTTGGAAGCACAGTGTAGAGGTCTGTATCTCTGTGTGTGTGTAAAACAACCAGCCCTGTTTGCTCAGAGCAGACCAATGTGGGAACACAGGACAGACAGCACAGGGCAATCTGCAGCCATTGCCTGAGACAGCTGTCCCAGGGTTTGCAGGAGCAGCTTGCAGGACTGTAGGAAATCCTGACTCTTGCTGTCTGCCTCTCAGCTTGAACTGCGGTAGCTCTGTCTTCCCTGCTCTGGCAGAAAGATGGAAGCAGAAATAAGTAAAATTGTTTTGTCTGTTGAAAGACAGGCTGAACTGAGTGCCTGCCAGAATGCTTTGCAAGCTTCTCTGCTGATGGTCAAAGAAGGAAAGAGGAGTGAGGAAGAGAAGATACCCCCCTGTCACTGGACAGCTGGTTGCTCTCTAGATTTTATTTGCGCAAGCTTTTCACATCAGAAGCTCATGACTCGCCAACATGCTTCTATTTGCTGGGCTGCAAACCCAGCACATTCAACAGCAGACAAAAACAGTCAAATACCCCTTGTCCTACCCAGCAAAGACAGCAAATGGAGTGCTTTTAATTGGAAGAGTTCTGGGAGAAGGACTTTGCTCTCCAGGTGACCGGGCACTGCCCTTTAGGTGGGGTTGGCTGTGCCTGAGTTTGACTCTACCTGTGCTTCAGCCTGGCTGTGAGAGGGATGTGTGGATGGGTCACAGGCAATGCCTCTTTTGTGGTCACACTGGAGATTGGTCTTTCAGAGCCTTACAGGCACAGCCAGTAATTTGTAGGCCCAGCAAGGCAGTATCTTATCCCACCTGCATAAAACATGCTGTAGAACTTCCTGCTTGTCCCTTGTATTGTGTCCAGCTGTGGAAACAGTCACACACATTAGCCATTGAAGTCCACTCCCCTGCTCCTCTCCACCAAGCTCTGTTCCTCACTGCCAGCTGGGAGGATTTGTGTCTCCTGCAGAAATATTCCTAGCATTTTATTCTTGGTTTTCTTGCTTCTGCAGTGACAGGCTTGGTGTTTCCTATCTGCCCTTTTAATGAGCACTGCTTCTGCAGGACCTGTTCTCCAGGTTCTGCTCGGATATGCTTGGATGTAGCATAAACCCTGCTATGAAGGGCAGTGGGATTTTGAACACAGGAGGAAGATGGGAAGTTATTTATTTTACTTTTTTCCAGTCTTCTCTAAGTTCAGTAAAGGTGACTTTTCATCCAGGGAAAAGGCTAGCTGTCCTCTACTTTATTCAAGTGAGAAGAGATTCTCTTGGAAGAGTGTATTTTCTACTTAGAGAAGTATTTGTCAATTATTGTTATTAAGGCCTGGTGAATGCATGGCAGCTACTGTGTGAAATGAGTTTGGCAAGCTTATTTCACATCCTAGGCTGTAAAGTATAGGTGTCAGAAACCAGGAGCTGTCTCTTGCCTGGCTGTGGCCACCGAAGAATTCAACAGCCTTTGGGATCTGGGACCTTAAGAACTGCCAGATCAATTGCAAGGCAAAGCAGAGAGAGAAAGTAGGCAATGTTCTTTCTCAGCATGTCTGCAGACAAATCACTGGCTTTCTGGAGGTTTCAGCTGGCTGCCTTTGTCTGGGGCTACACAAGAAAGTGAAGGAGAGGCGTTTCAAGGTCTGAGAGGCTCAATCTGTAAGCAGTTCATCGACACCATGCCTTTGTTACCATTTAAGAAAGGTTGACTGACTAAGGGTTAATTGCTGCTGAAAAACCTCCCCCAGGCATCTCTTACCCTAATGTAGCAACAGCATGGCTGCAGTATCCTCTGATCCATTAGAGCCTTATCTGGAGTTCTTTTTTCATCTTCTAAAATCCCTTTAATTCATGTCTTCCCAGAAGACAATCAACCGTCTTCTGACTTCATCCTACTTAGCTGTGTATATAATCACCTAAAGTAATTCACAAAAACAGTCCTGATACCTTGCTGCATGGTTTATAAAAATCCACTTTATCCTCCATAGGAAGAATTTTTTTATCTCTTTTTTCCTTTTTCTTTAGACAGATTAATAATTTCCTGTGTTTATCACAACCCCCATGGGTGCCAGACTGTTCCTCATGCCTGGTATAGACTGTATTGTTCTTTGATGCTAAATTCAGCATCACTTCCAATATTTTAGTAGCACTCCATTACGAACAGTTGTTTATTATTTGCTGTGCATTCTGCTCTCAGTTCTTTCCTATTTTTTCCCTCTAGTATCACATAGATTTGATTTATTTCCTGTGGGTGGCCATGGGATGTGAAATGGTGTATCCCTCAACAACACCTGGGAGCAAGGGCTACTGAGTACAGTTGTACATGGTGCATGAGAGTGAGCAAGCATCTGCCACTTACCTGGACCTGCAAGGACAAGTTGACTGGTACCTGACCTGGACCCGTAGAGCCCTGGATTATGTACCTTGGGAGAGAGAAGGTCACAGCTAACCCAGCCTTCTTTTGCGACTTGTGCATCCACTTCAGCATCTGCAATCCTCCCTTGAGAGCAGGAAACACTGACTGAAACACAGGTTGCCCTTTCAGCAGTTTTTCATTTATCCTGTGTCTAATGCAAGATCTAGGAGCTCATCAAGCTATGCTGACAACTAGGAGGTTCAAAAGATGAACCACCTGTTTTTCACACATCATGTAGCTAAGCAGTAGATGTCCTTGCAATAGGGTGTTGTGTATGCTTAAACTACACGTATGTTCAGGAGAAAATTGGATAGGCTCCTGATAGGCTTTGGTAGGACTGAGCCAACTTCAGGACGTTTCTTACAGTACTTGACCCAAAAGTGAAATGGGTTCAGCTCCTAGTGGTGTGCTTGGGGTGATCAAGCCCAAATCCCAATAGCAGCTGCCTGGCTGAACACCAAGGCTGGTGGGAATAGGTCATTCCCCAGGCCTTCTCTGGGGAGAGAAGAAGAAGGCAGACGTGGGCTTGCCGTGTGTTGGCTGTGCCTGTGCCTGCTGAGCTAAGGCGTTGCAGGCACGGCAGTAGCAGAGTTTCCCCCAGCTGTGTTCGTCACTGTGGCTGGCTCTGACAGCATGCTCTGAACAGCCCTAACAAGGGGAAGCAGGCAGGTGGAGGGCTGCCTGGTTGATGTACTGCAATGCTCTTAGCTACTCACGGAGCAATAATTGTGCCTTTTAGGCCCTGCAGGGATGTTTTAAGGATTTGTATTTTGTGCTCACAGAGGCTGCTTAATGCACATGTTAATTTTTCAGGTCCAAATGGAGATGGTTTTCACCCACCTGCTTCCTTGGTGTGTTGGGCTGCTGAGGCAATCTCAATGAAATCTTTTGCATTCTTGGGATGAAGATGGTCCATGGAGGAAAGAGCTGACATGATCATCCCTAGGCGAGGAAGGTGGCCTTAGGATGAAGGCCTAAGGGATTGGTTACAAGTTTTCTCCTTGGCGCAGATGGCAAACCACATTCCTCTGCCACACTCACTTCTTCTGGAAAGAAAGGATGACACAACATATCTCATGGGGAACCATCAGTACTGATCTCAGTGAGCAGCAGTAAGTGAAGCTGAGCTCTTCTGAGTGAGGGTAAGTACTGAATGCAAAATGGCACTGACACAAGGCCAGTCTCCTCTGTAAATCACTTAAAGAATCACTAGCACCTAAGTGTTTACTCTGCAGATTCAGGTTAGTGTAATTATTTTATAACTTTGACTTTTCTATGAAAATGCTGAAATTATGGGTGATGTCAAGATGATTAGCTGAAAACCAGCCAACTCTTCTGCCAAGGAGGGATACTTTGGCCAGATTTGAAAGAGATAAAGCAATAGCTTCATCTGGCAGAATGCAGTAAGCAGGCTGAATTCTCCTTTCCTACAGAGATATTAAGCTGCTTCTTTGGCCTTGGGAACCGGCAGATGGCTGAACAATGCAGAGATGGAAATGAAAAGCAATTAAAATCCCTTCTACCAGACTGCTGGAATTATCATACAAGAGCATCTCTGCTGCCCCTCTGCTGGTTTCTGTCCTCTTTGTCTTCCCAGCACTGAGAGTTGCAGAGAAGGTGGCAGCCACTGTGGTGGACATCCACAATTTAGAACAGAGAACATGCCCAGGAGACATCTCCCCTCTCCCTTCCTAGTTAAGCAGCAGAGGTTCTCACTGGGCTCAGAGGAGTTAAAATCCTTTCCAGAGAGATTTTATTCTGTCAAGTGTAACGGTGAATATTTTCATTATTCATATCAATGCCTTTTTCTCTTCTGAATGCTGCTAAGCCTCTGTCCTCAGTAAAATCGCATGGCAGTGGACTTTACAGGTTAAGTATTCATTGTCTAAAAATAGTTTTTCCTTTTATCAGTTCAAAATTCATTGCCTTTCATTCTAATTGCATGTCCTCTGTTCTGGTATTATTGGGCAGTCTATACGGTGGAACAATTTATTTCTGCCTGTCCAGGGGTTATTTTCTACCTATTTTTCCCATCCCTTGTATTCATCTTCTTTCTATATTACACCACCTCAATCTCCCTATCTCTCCCCATCAGAAGGCTTTACTGGCTTCTAATCGGTTTTGCTACGCTCTCTGTTTCCTACTGTGTCATTTTGCAGAGCTGTCATAGACAAAGCCAGAAGATGGGACTCACCCTTGTGTGTCCCGTGCTTCAATCCCAGAGTCAAATAGGGCTGCACTTGGGTGACACAGTGGCAGAGTAGGAAAAGGCCATTATCACAGAATCACAGAATCTTCTGAGTTGTAACTAATCCCAAGCTCCACGGGGATCATCAAGTTCAACTCTTAAGTGAATAGCCCATACGGGGATTGAACCCACAACCGTGGCGTTTTTAGTACCAGGCTCTACTGATGGAGCTAGTCTGGATCTATCAGGATTTTGTTCTTTGTATCTCATCCTTAATGCACCAAAATGCTGTGTTGACCTTTACAACAAACATCCCAGAGGGCATTTGCCTTATGGACACCCTTTGGGATGCCACAACCGGCAAGGAAGTGTGATTCCTGTCAGAATTGCTTGCTGTGCTCCACTTGTGTCTGTCATTAGAGTCCTGCATCATCACAGCTGTGGTCCCCCTAAAACATCACAAGGCAAGAGGCAGCTCCAAAATGAGTTGGCTTCAAAGTCATGTTGCTGTAAATACTTTTGTTGTTGTTGTTGTTGTTGAATTTCCTTTTATCTGGGCTTTTAAAATGCTTAGCAAATGCAACTTCCAGCTTCCGTTTCTGTAATCATGTGGTTTGAAAATCTACAGAGGGATGAGACAAGCTGAGATGCTCAGGAAATGGCATGCCACCAGGAAGTGAGGATTTGAGACTCCCCCTGTTCCTGTCCTTTGAGTAGTATAAGATTTATGAAAGAAAGGTAAAGACTGGTAAGACAAGCTCAACTGGCTTTCCATGGTTTTCTCCAGGCCGGGGAACACAGACACTTTTGTGTGATCTTGAAGAGGTGGCAGAGGTGCTCCTGTGATAGAGCTACACAAAGGGAGGAGAAGAATGCTAAAGACTCCTTGTGCTGCGATCATTTGTTAATTCTATTGCCCATACAGCTGCTGCTACGTGTGAAATCACTCACCAGATTGACCACTGATTGTATTTTAGCAGTTCTTTGAACCTCTTTTTGATCTTCAATAGCTGCTTACATCTTGCTTGTGTCTGCTTTACTTTCAAATAGTGCCAGTCAGCCTGAGGAGTGTAGATGGAGGTTTTTTGACAGTCCAAATAAACCACCTCACTTTTCCTTTATCTGACGTTTTGCTGACATGCACAAAGCATTCTAGAAGTTGTGTGAGGCATGAATACTTTTGCTGAAGCAATGTTGGTTTGTTCCTGTTATATCACCACTGTCATCTAAATGTTTTATTCTTTGAGCTTTAATTATCTTTTCAGCTAATTTGCCTAGTTCAGAGTAAGGCTCATTGGTCTGTAATTCCCAGGATCACCACTAATGCCAATTTTAAAGATAGGTATGCTTTTACTGCCCTCTAATCCTCCTTCAATACAGTAGCTTATTTTAATGAAACATCATAAGCATTAGAAGACTCGGATAAAGCATTGAGGCTCTGTGCCTTTCTGATCTCTGGCATCTACTGTCTGAGCCTCTCAGTCCTTTGCAATCCCTTTTCCATTTTGCTCAAAAAGAGTGATCCTGGACTAGCCTCATCCTCTTACTCCCCTGTTCTCCAAATGTGTGGTGGGAGGGATGCTGAGGAGAGATCACCTTCTTTCCCTGCAGTGTCTTTCCTTGCTCTAGCAATCTCAGCCTCTTGCAGCTGACTCCTGGTAATGCTTCCTGCTCCTGGCAGTGCCTTGAACAGAGATTTCGAAGCCATTTTCATCCATGGACTGACAGTTGTTGTCCCTCAGTGGTGGTACAAACCAGTACCCAGCAGATGTAAGGCCTCAGGTGGCCAGTATGCACTCCTTACTCCTCTTTACATCCTCAAAGAGGGCACAAAGGCTGTGGAGGGAAACTGCCTTGTTGTAAGTCTCATTTCTTCAAGGCTGAGTTTCTGCTATCACTTCAGTGGTTCTCTGCAACCTTTTGGGGCTAGCATTTGCTCATGTCAGCTCCCCCATGGCAGCAGAACTGCTATGGGCTGGTGCCAAGGCAGGACCTGCATTTCAGACAGTGGAAGCAAAGAGAGGATAATCTGCTTTCATAGCTCTTTGAGTCTTCAGGCTGCTGCCATCTTGTTTCCTGCTTCCTTCAGTAGTGCTGAGTTCTCATGAGGTGAGATGAAGAGCCTCACAGAAGAAAAAGCCTTCATGATTTGAAGACTGCAGGGTCTGACTGATGTGAAGGGCTGAAGGGCTTGATGGGGTTCTAAGCCAGGGGAAAGGCTGTGCTGTGAATACTTGTGGGGTAGGACAGAAGTCTTTTCTCCTGGGGGCCCAAGGTGGTCCATGGTACCTCCAAACCCACGTGCAGGAGGTTGAAGAAGATTTGCATGGGTCACATCAGGGTTTAGCAGAGTCTGTTGTTGTCCAGCTTCCCTCAGGACCACAAAGGGATGATACACATGCTGAGGACTTATGAATGACCTTACAGATGAATAAAGACTGGAGCAGATCTCTTAGTAAAGCTGGATCCTTTATGAGGCATAAGGGGAGGCAGGTACACTGCTTTTTCTTTCACCTCCTCCCATGCTGAACTGTTCTTTTCAACTAGGATTGATTTATCTACATAAGAATGACATTTAAGGGCAATCTGTTCACATTTGGTACATAGCAATTTATAACCCATATCTGCACCTTGTTTAATCCTGCTGCTCTAAAGCAAGTCTCTTTATCATCAGCTGGAAGGCTCAGTAAGTGAAATGATACATCTTTGCTCATTAAAAACACAACTCCCTTTTTCTGTGATGAGTATGTAGCATAAAATATTTTAGCATCCCATTTGCTTTTCATTTTCTCATGCTCACTATCTGTCAAATGGGTCTTTTGCCTCTTAATATACTGATTTTGTGTGTGTATGCATCTGCCTTTCAACAGCCTTCTCCATTTCTGTAAAGTATTGTGTCAGAAATCACAGATCTGGTGGTGGTTTATAGGCAGTGATTCGGGTGACCTCTGGCTGAATTTTCTCCTAGCTTTTCCGGGTAATGTCACACCTAGGGATTTTAGTATATGTGTCTGAGACCTGAGTGTGTATCTGAGGATGACATCTAAGCGTAAACACAGTCTCGCTGGCACAAGATAAGCTGTGGTGACTAATAGCACATCTAAATCACACCATGATCATCAGCAGTGTCAAACTTCTGTGTCCAGTGCTGTCTGGAGATGGGGCAAACATGGTTTAATGCTATCATCTGCTGTGTTCCACAGGAGGCAACCTGCGGTTCCAGTTTGGATTGTCTAATGATTTGCAGTGGGATGGAGAAGACACCAATTGTTCAGTGCCAAGCAGGGGCTCAGCAATCCCATTTCAGCCAGAACAGATGGAGTAAAGGCAGCCAGCACAGTCTGGAGAGAAATGCCACACAGTGAGCCACGCATCTCTGCAGGCTGCATTGGCAAAGGTAGGATTTAGTTGCTGAAATATGGATATGCCTTGTGCTGTTTGAGATACCTTTGGGCATCCAGGGTGTTCTCACTGGACACAGAGGCCCCTGAGGAGCAGCTGAGGGAGGCTAGAAGTCCACAGAGTCATCATGCTAGAGTAATGAATGGCTCAACTGTGTGGGGAAGAACTCTTACGCTGGGTTCAGACTGATTTTGAGATGGGAAAACGAGTGGTGACAGAAGGCTTTCATAGAATCTCAGGGTATCAACTCAGACAATGGTAACTGAACATCGTCACCCTGCTGCATCGTGTCAAATTGGTTTGGATGTGGAGAGGAAAAGATTCAAAAAAATGTGCATTAGGGAGCTCTTAAACTTAAAAAAGAGAGCCCTTATCAATGCCAATAGAAACAGCCATTTTTGCAGGCACTGAACAAACATCAGAATCTGCTTCTTTTCTCAACAGGATTTCTAGTTCAGAGGGGGGAAAAGAAGCCATAAAATGAAATCATGTTCTGATATCTTCTGCAAAGTACCAGATACCTCTTTTATACCCATCCACCTAATCCCTGCACACAGTCAGTGTCCTGAGGACATGTACTGATGACACAGCTTCTGGAGAGATGGATTATTGCACAGATACTTTATGGACTTGCTTTCTGTGTGTGTCTAGAAAATAATCTGGCAGCAACATGTAAGAAACCTGCCTGGGTAGCTAAGGGACAAATGAGGACAGTGTGTTTAATTTTAACTGTCGATGCTACATGCTGTCCTCATTTGTTCCTCAGCCAAGCTACTAGCATGTTTTTCTCTTAATTTGATCTACTACTCCTAACCTACTTTATTTCTAGCACAACCTTTCACCACAACAGTTACCCATCTGCCAGCTGCACAATCATTCTTAATACAGAGAATAAAATAAAACATCTCCTTCTGTGCTGGAGTTCCTGAAAGCCCTCGACCAAACCTGTGGGTGATACCTGTAGGGAAAGCAGCCCTGGTGCCACCTGGAAGAGGCTCTGAGCATCTTGCACCCTCTGGTCATAAGTCACTGGGGGCTGTTGCCATCTCATTCCCACTCTGGCCCTTCTCAATTTGCTTTTCGACTTGAAGCAGCTATATTACACCATCAGCATTTTCTCCCTCTTTAGATGATCAGCTGAGAGAGAGCATTAGGTACCAGGCAGTTAGAGTGGTCACATCAGGGTGAAAGCAGACTTCAAATGCTGGATGTGGTCAGTTTGGGTAATTTGCATTTCCAAACTCTGAAAGACATGCATGCAAATGACAAGCATCTGGCATGGAGTTTTGATACATCCTGCAAGCTGTGAATAATGCCTGATTAGAGATCAGCAAAGGTAGTATCTTTAGTTAATAAGGGTGATAAGTGTTCTCTGGACATGTACTTGGCCATGTCTGACCTCAGCAATATTTAAAGCTTTTGAACCACTTGTGAAGGATGGACAAATTAGCACAGGTGAATGGAAAAGGTCATACAATGAAACATGAGTTTTGCCCTTAGGAGATCATGACAGAGCAGTCTGATATCCTTCTTTGAGAAGACAGCTGTTTTTCTAGACAAAAGATATTTTGAACATCTATTTATGCTTCAAATACAATTTTGATAGGATGCCACTGAGAAACTGGTGGAACTGAAATATTTGGTAACCAGTAGAGCTGACAGTTAAGGTAAAAAACTAGCTTAAGAGGAGATGACAGCAGAGTGTATTTCACAAGAGTGTACTGACCAGGCTTAAGGGTCTAGAGATGTTTCTTAAGAATGAATCTTAGGACTGATCCAATGTTTTCATGAACAGAAACAGAGGTGTCCTCTGGTAGAATTTGATACTCATGGAAAGATAGGAGAATCAGGAGCACAGAAAAGGATCAGAATATCATGCAGCAGAAATTAGGTTACTTTCAAGACTAGAGAACTTCACAGTCTGCCACTACTGATTGCAGTGTCACAAAGTCTGAGAAACTGCTTATGGAAAGCTCAGCTATTGGCTGGGGGTCTGTATTCTTGAAAGTGTCATGAAGACAGAGATCCTGGGAGTGCTACTGCATCATATTGGCAGGCAAAAATGATGACTGGTTTCTCATATGTACCTGAAGGGAAGGTGCAAAGAAAGCAGAGCCAGGCTCTTTTCAGTGATGCTCAGTGGCAGGACAAGAGGCAGTGGGCTCAAGCTGGAACACAGGAGGTTCTTGAACAGCAGGAAACATTTTTTTGCTGTGAGGGTGACCAAGAAGCGGCACATATTGCCAGAGATGTGGTGGAGTCTCTATTCTTGCAGACGTTTAGAAGCTGTCTGGACACAGACCAGGGCCACTCTTCCAAACTCAACCTTTCCATGAGTCTGTGTGAAAATAATACAGCCTGGAGAAAGGCAAATGCCAGTCCTCTCAAACAAGGCAAAGAGTGGGAATTACTACTGCTCTCAGAAGGGCTGCTTACAAAGAAGAGTAGGCTGAAAAAAGGCTTTGTGAGCATCAGAAAGCAGTGAGGTTCTGGAATGGTTTCTCAGCTGGTGTAATGGGGAGAAAAAGCTCCAGTGGAATCCAAGAAGGATTTTGTCAGCATGTAAGAAGAGTATGGTCATTTGCTTGCCAGAGGGGACAGGGGATTTGGCTCTGATACTGCAAGTGCAAGCCTGTATTTTTAAACTGCCAAGAAGGGCAAATCCGCCTTTTAGGGTATTTCTCCAAACCTGAAGCTTCAGAGATCGTCCCTTCATATCACCAGGCCAGTGTTATATGTTCTTGCACTTTCTAGATTATAATTTTTAAGCCCTTGCTGAAAGTTCACCTCTTCTCGTTGGCTTCCTAAATTGGGAAGAATTAAAATACAATCTTCCGTGCTTTTCTAGGTTGTTGTAAGACTGGGTTTTGGGAAGTCAAATATGTCACTATAATTGGCCTGGGCTGCCTCTCTGATGCTCCCTGCTTCCCGCAAGAGATTT
This sequence comes from Orthonyx spaldingii, assembly GCA_013397795.1. NCBI lineage: Eukaryota > Metazoa > Chordata > Aves > Passeriformes > Orthonychidae > Orthonyx > Orthonyx spaldingii. Next base: position 2,615,265 of record VZTJ01002321.1, on the reverse strand, counting down.
GTGCAGTATTTCCTGTTATTGGAGGGTCATCTTTTATAATAATATTCCAAATATATTTAACAGTGCACTCTGGGAAAATTACTCCATTCAGCAGTTTCACATTTCTGGAATATCTGTTAAGAAATGTAGCACTCTAAGGGCATGAGCAGTGAGCTCAAGCCCCTCATTCTGCACCAGGAAATGTTTGCATTCCCCCTTTGAATTTTCCTGCTCAGTCATGGTGGCTCACACCCTTCATGGGTTGCTCTGCATCCACCTCTGCCTTCCTGGAGTGGTCACTAGCCTGCCAGGGGGCTAGGATGGCAGAAAGAGAGGTGAAAGCATGTAGGTCTGTGCCACTTAGAGATGACAGAAGCTGGGGGAGAGGAGGGTTAGGGACATTTCTGTGAGCTGACTCCCAGGTATGGTCTCTGATGTGCCTCCCTCTGCTTGCTGTGCCTCTGTATATGCCTGGCATGAACCTTGGTGTTTGCCTGGCAGTGCAGGGTCTCCTGAGCACCAGCCAGTCTGCTACAGTACTCAGAGCATTAGGGAGACAAGGTTTCCAAGAGAAAAGCTGATTCCAGACAGGTCTGCACATACCCACCACTCCCTCTGCCATAAACCTTAGGCCAGCCCACTGCATATTGCTAGAAGTTTCTAAATGCAGGAAGAAGAGAGATGAAATTCAGGTGCCTTCATCCAGGCAAGCATGTGATGAGTGTGTCCTAGTGCCCAGCCCTGCACTCAGGTGCTGATCAATGATAACATCTTATTTTGTGCTAATGGAGAAGCTGTGGCATAGGCTTAACTGCAAGCCCTAGGGAACAACACAACACTGATGGATCTGTCAGTGGAATGGGATAGTTTCTTTTTTTTTTTTTCTGTTGGAACATATGTGTGTAATTTACTGACAGTTTCAGCTATAAAAGAACAAGAGAAAGATGTTTGTGCTACAAGACCATAATCTGTCACATGCTGGGGATCTGCACCTCTCTGCTCCTTGCATCATAGATAACAGTCATGTCACAGTGCATCTCCACAGCCCAACAGAAACACCACCACAAAAGCAGCCCAGATGCTGCAGCTCAGAGCAATGATACCATTGCACTCACAACTATTACTCAGAGATATTCTCCTTTCTGTGAATATGCTGTGTGCATTCGGGCTTTGCCAGCTGTGTACATGTTCTGGTCAGCTGGAGTTGTAGGCTTAGAGAGGCTGAGATGCTGGCTTTTGATTCAGCTTTCTAGTGCTGCTGGGAACACACAAAAACTGAAAAATGAGAAAGGATCTGGCTTGCATTGCTCCTGACACTAATAGCATTTTTTACTGGGGTCAAAGTCCCACCTGGCTAGGCTCACATTGGTGAGAGATGCAGCAAGATGGAAACCTCTTTGTAGCCAATGCTCAGAGCTTTCTCCAGCCTTGCCTTGCTCTGGGAAACCTGTCAAAGCTGGGATTGAAGCAGAGGGGGCTGAGAGCTACCATTCTTTCATGTGCACCACAAGAATGAAGAGGAAGCAACCCAAGAGCCTGGCAGTGTTTGCTTTCTGGAAAAAACTGGACCTTTTGAGGTCTTGTGTTCCTGGGCTAATTTCTGTTCCCTGAGCAAGGTCTGACAGCAACATTTGTTGTGCCAGACCCCCAGACAGAAAAAAGGGGATAATGAGTCCATTAGCAAATACTTTATTTGGCTCTTGTTTCCCTCCCACTGTTTCCAATTTGCAGAGCTCACTCCTGTCTGTGTTGCTGACTGACTTGTTCAAAGTGCTACCCTAATGCAAGCAAGTGACAGTGACAGGTAGAAGGTCACCCAGCATATCCCTCCAGTAATCTGTAGATTCCTCTTCAGTGGGCTGTAACTTGAACAGGCCTGGCCCAAGAAGCCTGTGGAGGCAGCATGGCACCCAGCTGGGAGGTGAGGAGGGTATCACTCTGTTGGGGTGCACCTCAGAAGACGGGTGCACAACAGGGTCCTGGCCATGTGCTCAGCACTTCTCTGCCATCTGTCTGAATTCTTGGCTGTGTAGGAGCACACAAAAGCTTTCCAGGTGAGAAAGGCTGTGGAAACAGCCTATGATGCTGCTGCATCTCCTTGCTTAGCCCAGAAGGAACTTAACTGAAGGACAAAAGTTCACCTATGTATCCTGAGGCTCACTGATGCTCACTAGAGCAACATAGGAGCAGTGCCTGAGCTTCTCATGTGCGGGTGGATCATGTTGCAATGGATTGAGTCTGGAGTTTGAATGGGATAGTTTCTTCTGTAGCCCAAAGCCACTCCCAGCTTGCCCCTATCTGCACTGTAAACTCCAGCCTGGGCTGGGACACTGCCACAGCATAGGCAACAGGCTGCTATTATATGCTGGATAAATGGAACCCATGCTGGTGCAAGGGATGTCCCGAGCTTGGTACCTTCCACAGACACTGCAGGTGTTTTAAACCTGAACTACCAGCAGCACCATGAGCAAAAACACATGGATCACAGAGCCTTAAGGGTTCATGACCCTCAGAAATCTCATAACTGCTTTTCTCACAGGATGTAACACAGGCTTTATTGGAATGGGAGAAACCTCCTCAGGGATACGTGATGCTTTCAGGTTTCTTTCTGTTTCCCTTGGAAGAGTGCAGCACCAACCAGTGCCAAGAACTGGTCACACTGAGCCCATCAGCTTCTCTTTTCTTAGGGAAGCAGGCTGAGCTACTGCTTCTTAAGATTCAGGAGACTGTAGAGAATATTTCAAGACTCATTGCACCAAAGCCTCCCTCGCTTCAGAGCTTTGATACGCAAAATATGGAAACAAATCCAAGCTTCGCCTTTTCTAATTACTGCTCAGTGCTTGAGATGTGTCTCTCACATTTCTGTCTGCCATGGGAAGGTGGTGATGTGGAAAGCTGATGTATATTAAAAGAGCGCCGGTTTGGCTCCCTGTTGCTGCTGGCTCTGCTTCTCCAAGAGCCTGCAGTACACCCTGAATTTCTGTAGATGTTGCTGCATACCTACAGTCTCCCAGCAAAACTTTTCACAGAGGGAAGTCCACAAGTCCAGAGCATCTGGAGGGAGCTGCACTTTCAGAGGGGCCATTTCTTTCCTCTCTGGGCTTCAGAAAGTGAAGATAAGGGTGTGGAGGCTGTTCTCAGATGGCTGACAGTGAGCGTTGAGGAACCAGCTAGCTAGGATGGATTGGGATGGATGCTGAAAGGTCACTGTGGCTGAACCTGGTAGTGTTAAAGGTTTATTGAAAATCATTGCTGATCTGCTTTGCACTGCCTGTGCCACTGGGTTTCTCAGCACTGGCCTCACAGTGGTGGCTGGGGCCTGGTCTGGAAACATGGCGGTTCCTAATGTCATCCTTCCATCCTGGGGAGTAAAAAGGTTTGCAGGTATCACATTTTCCCAGTATGTGCCCCAGAGCATCCCACAATTCTGAGCTTGGCCTTTCTCTGCATTGCATGTACCCACCCTCTTGGGTTACGGGAACCCACCAGCTCCAAAACACGAAGTCTGGGAGCTGAGGGAATCCCTGGTATAATCTTAGACTGCCATAGCCTCTGCAAAGTCATGTGCAGAGTTACCAGTTGAATCTCTTGGTGTGCAAGCCCATGTGCTCCCCGCTGCCCTGGGGATATTAGAGGAAGCCACGTTACAGATTGATGTGACTGCTCTTGATTGAGGGCAGGTAGGCAGGAATCAGCTGGGTCCCAGGAACCTGGAGTAAATCCCAGCAGATGGGAAATACTCCTTTGTGACAGATGCAAGACCTTAGAAGCAAGGAGCCTTCAAAGATGATTACCCTGAGATGTGATCTGTGCCAGGCACACACAGAGTGACTGGAAAGACTCAGTGCCCTCAGTGCCATATTCCATGGGGCTCCTCAGCTCCATGAGATGGACACAGAGGGTCGGGGAAAGAGGGGAGGGAGTGGGACAGCAGCCTTGCAGCTGGGGAGGGAGTTAGGCTGCTGCACAGCTCCTTCTGCACAGCTCTTCTCCCCTCCTACCACCTGCAGCAATCAATGCACAGGGTAATGGAGGTGGTGGAGCTCTGCCTCCTTTTTCTATGCCACTCTCAAATAAGTCCACCCTTGTTTTATTAATGCAAGTCTCTAATTTGCAAACACAGGAGAAATTTCTCATGGGAGAAATTACTTACTCTGGTTTAAAAAAGCAGACACAGAAACATGGTTTTAAAGAAACAATGGGTTTAAAGAAACAGCCCTGACTGAAAAACACATAGAGCTGGAACAGAGAACGGAGATATTCAGGTCAGGGTCTGCTGGGGCTGATCTACAGTACATGGTAGGCTTGGCATGGTTTGGCATGTTTGTTTGTAGGTGTTGTTTCTTTCAAATGTTTATGTCCTGAAATGAAAGGTATGGTGCTTTGGGGAAGCTGACAAGTCACTTGACACCTGTCACTGTCCTGAAGTAGAGACAGAGTTGTGAGCCCAGAATGGAGGGTGGCGGTACTCAGAATAATCAGGCAATTGCAATGGGGATGCTGTTATAAAAGGATGGCTCTGTCCTAAAATGGTGGTAGGCAAAGGTCTTAGCAGTAAGTGAAATATCTGGCAAAGGTTGGGATGCAGGGGTTAGCCCTCCTCATCCTTACCTCTACATGTCAAAACAGCAAACCCTGTCTGCTGGAGAGGATGTATCAATATGTTGAAGGGAGTGCAAATAGTTACAAGGCCCAAGGAGTGGTCAGTGCCACCTGCAGCAATTAGGTCATGGAAGAAATTCACCCCTCTGCCTTTCTGCCTTCCCTTCTCTCAGTCCTCTGCTCCCTGCCAGTGGTGTAAGTCATGGACATTGTGAAGAGTACAGCAGCGACCATGGGACTGTCAGACTGGGCTGCCCACAGCACAACCTGGCTGGTTTGATAAACTTGCCACTTTTTGTGGTTTGACCTTAGCTGGCAACTAAGCACCACACAGTTTCTTGCTCACTCCCAGACCCTCAGTGGGATGGAGAGAGAATTGGACAAAAAAGTAAAGTTCATGCATTGAGGTACAGACTGTTTAATAGGACAGAAAAAGAAAGAAAATAATTAGCATATACAAAACAAGTGATGCACAATGCAACTGTTTACCACCCATTGATTGATATCCAGCCCGTACCTGAGCAGTGGCCCCTGGCCAGCTTTCCTCGTAATTTATATCCTGAACATGATGTCATAAGGTATGGAACATCCTTTGGACAATGAGTCCAAAGCTGTCCTGGTTGTGTCCTCTCCCAGCTTCTTGTGGCCTCCAATCTCCTTTACTGGTGGGGTGAGGTGAGAAACTGAAAAGCCCTTTACTCTGTGTAAACCCTGCGTAGCAACATCTAAAACATCAGTGTGTTATCAACATTATTCTCATCCCACATCCAAAGCACAGCACTGTACCAGCTACTAGGAAGAAAACTATCTCTATCCGAGCCAAAACCAGAACACACTTTTGGTTCAACTCAAATCCTGGAACATCTATTTGTCTTGCCTGCCCCAGGCTTGTGAGAATGTGTGACTCCTGTGGAGACTGAATGCAGGAGCAACCAACAGAGCAGAACTGATGGCTGCTGTGAAGGAGGCACAACAGGGTGTTCGTGCCCTACATGTGTATGGGTTCATGTGCCTTGCAGGTGTGCAGGATCCAAACAAATGGCCGTCCAGCTTGGCATCTCACCAGCTGGTCATGTGTACTTGGGATAAGTGTGAGAAAAAGACAAGCGTGCAGTGCAGCCTCTCCAAAATACTCTCTCAGATCCCAGAGATCTGAATTCAGGGATTCTCTGATCAGAGCTGCTTGGTTAAGCCATCATGAGGTTTGTCTCCCTTGACTTTGGTCCACTGCCATTTGTATCCATGTTGAGCATTGCCAACACTCTGTGGAAAGGAGTCACACAGCCTAAGAAAACATTGAATGAAGAGCCACCATTTCTTTTCTGCTTTGGACCAGTCCCTTCCCTCTGATGCTCTGATGCTCTGGTAGCAGAAGGGGCAGCAAATATCTCTGCCTTTGGCAGATGCACTGAAATCTGCTTGGCTTACCCTAGATCCTGGCAAGTCTAAAAGCAGGCTTAGGCTACATTCAGCTTGCAAGCTGTAGAAGGCCCATCACTTTTAGGATTTTCAAGTTATCTGGACTCAGATGTCACCCTACAGCTTCATCTTTAGCAAGGAAAGGGAGACCTCACCAGATATATCTGCTGTCATGAAATGCCAGGGTCAAGGCACAGGCTGCTCAAGAGGTCCTTGCTCTGCAGGCAGAACTTGAAGGAGGGCAGGGTGAGACTAGAGCTATTCTGAGCTCCTGGTATTGCAGCCCTCTTGCCCCTGGAGGCTCCCTGTCTGACTGGCACCTGGTGAGCAGATCCCAGTCTGGCTATGCCACTCATGGGGCTTGAATACCTTGTCCCAGACAAAGTATGAGGCAGAGATAAGCCCGTTCTCATTGGCACATGCATCGGGGAGAGATAAGGCAGTCAGCTGATGGGACTGGGCCACTTTCTGAAGGGCTGTGCCTGGGTGGAAAGCATCCTTGCCCTGTTCACCGAGTAGCAATGGCAGCGGCAGCAGCAGCAGCAGCAGCTTATCTCTCCTGGGCTCTCCTGTCCTTTCAGCCTTAGCCCTGCACACAACGGGAGGCTGCTTTCCATGCCAACAGGAGTGAGCCTGATCTTTGATCTGCACAATCGGCCCTTTCACTGATTTCAGCTACCTTGCTCCTTTCTCTCTGCACTCCCTGAGGGGCTGGAAGCAGACCCTGGGGCACTGGGAGCCTGGGGACAAGGAGCCCTTGGTCTGGAGAACAGCTGCCCTGGTTATTTGAAGCAGCTGCTTGTCTCCTTTGAGATAGGCAGTTCTTTCTACCAAGAGCTGCAGCACTGAAACAGTGACACAGCTGCTCTAGCAGCTTGGGACATTGCCTGTTGTCACCTGTGCTGACACCCAGAAGGGCAAGAGGTGCCCAGCAGCCCTGCCAAGACTGATGCTTTGACCTGGCTACCAAGATCTGGCACCCCTCTTCGGGAATGGTGCTCTGGTATGCCAGTTCACTCTTGAGGGATAGGGAGTAGTGAACCAACCCCTCTCCCTGGCCAGTCTGTGATGTGACAGCTTGGCTCAGGAAGCACTGGTGCTCAGGACAACAGGTCATTCACCCCTTCTTTCCTCTTCTCATGTATCTCAGGTTCACCATTCACTCTCTTCAGTCATTCATTTCCCTGCTTTGACATGTTTTAGAAGTTTGCCCTCATTTTAGATAGTCCTCCAGAATACCCTTGCTTCAGAGAGGTGTATTCAGGGCGTGAGGGAGGTGGGGAGCAACTGGTGCCAGCATCAATCAGGCTGCAGGGCAGGAAGGTCTTGGCAGCCAGAAGTGGTGGAATATATATATATATTTAAGTTTTTTATTTTCTAAAGAATACCCTAGGACCTCTAAATCCTAAATGGAAATCTGCTTCGTCAAAGGCCAGCCCTGCCTCCCAGAGTCTGCTCCCTTTAATTTCTTTGTGCTCCTCAGCAATCTGCTCCTACATATTAAGAAGCACTTAGTAAGTGACTAAAAGCCTCAGAAAAGGAATAACCTAAGGATTTAATAAACTGCAAACAAAATTATATAAAAAAAATTTCCAGGCAGTTGAGTTTTCAGTGATTAAGAAAATACAATTTCCTGTAATTAAATCTTAACAAGAAATGTTATTAAAAACACTCTGTCCCAGCTTTTGTAATAATTGCCCATTCCCCCAGAACAGTAAACAGAATTAGAGTCTGCAACACACACTGTAATCCGTGTGTCATTTTGATCAAATTTACCTTAATAACTTTATCTGGAGAGAAAAGTTGAATCACAGTGTCTGAAATGGAAACCCCTGCACAGCAAATGTGGCAGGTGGCTGCTTCTGGGGCTGGGGCAGGGGCCAGCCTGGGTGGGTGATGTTGCTAGCATGGTTCTGTCCTTGTATGGGCTCCCTCCACAGCTGCTGTGGCACCTTAAACACTGGGGACAAACAGGCTTGGTACTACTCTCCATGTCATGGGGCATGTACCCTGCCTGTGGCTCTAGCCCTCAGCATCTCCATCCCAAAATTCCTTGTTGCCCCAGAACTCGCCACGGCACCCCAAACCTCCCTCCTGGAAAGCTCTGCTCTGCAGGGGTCATTTGTCCACATCCGTGGTTTCAGTCCCATCCCACAACGTCTCTTGTGCCTCATGAAGCACTTCTGGGGTTTTCTTTTACACAGTGTTTGACAATACCACTGCTGCCTGCATTTTAGAGCTGGTGTGGGGCTTTGTGCCAGCATGTCTCTGTCCCCTTTCCCTCGGGTCTGGCTGCTGGGGGGCTCTGGCTGTGTGGCTACTGCTCATTGCTGCTTGACTCCCCTTCCCTCTCCTTGGCTACAGCCCGCTATGCCATTTCTGCCCTTGCCCCCTTACAGCAGTAGCTCCCTTCTTGGAGCCCTTGGCTATTCTGCTTTCAGGCTCCCCAGCACTCTGCCATCACCACCTGGCCCTGGCTGCTGGCAGAAGGGAGGTTTTCCTCCCTGCCCAATATCTCTCCCCGGTGTAGCTGACCAGGTGTCATGCATTTCCCCTCTGATTTCCTCCAAAACCTTCTCCAAATGCCAGGGTTGGGAATAAAAGTTGAGTGGAGCACAGCGTGGGGAGCACTGGCACATCTTTCCTGGGGAGCAGAGACTAACCAGGGGCTCTGTCAACTGGCTGACAATTTCCAGTCTAACCTGAAATCAGTCTGACAGCAGCTGGGAAACCCACTCACCTGGGGGGTAATTTTTAAAGCCAGTAATTGGCTGTCATTGCTGTTGTGTTAGGCTCTGCCGCTCACCCTGCAGCACAGCCTGGTAAGCAGATGAGGAACCTGCTTGCAAGAGGGTAAAGGTTTCTTGTGTATGCCAGGGTGACCGTGGTAGAGATGGGGCAGTGCCTGCATATGCTGGGCAGGGTTGTCCTGGGTGCTTCTACTCTGCACCTTTCAGCACTGGGGATAAATATGGTCCCTGCTATGAAGAGGAGCCGTTTGAAGTAATGGGAAAGGGGTCTTGTGAGAGGCTTACTGCAGAGAGCTACTAGAAGATTTTTTTAGGAATGGCAGAAAGACTTGGAAAGTGATAGTCTGGTACCAAGGGGAGGGGTGTGGGCTTGGATTCAGATTAGTCTAGCTTCAGGTACTGTTCCCAGCCGCAGGAAGAGGCTCGTTTCTCTTGGAAACATTGTGCAGATGTGCTACAGGGCTGAACAGCCTCTGCCAACAGTAACAGAACATAGCACTGAGTAAAACCTGGATCCAATATCTGCCTTCTAACATTTCAGTGGTTGCTTACATCACTAGGGGGAGGTGGGTGTAGAAACTGTGAAAGTTTGAGGGGAGCAGAGAAGCTTTTGAACTACTATTCCTTTTTTTTTTTTTTTGCCAAGAGGCAAGCACCTGGACACACTGTACAATTTTGTTCAGCAGGACATTGCATTTTTCCACCCAGCTTCATTGTCCCTTTGAGCTGTAGTTTAAGAACCTGCTGTCTTTGTTTGCCTCTAGTGACCCAGCTCCCCAGCTAGATGCACCCCAGCCCTTCTGCCTGCTATGAGAGCCTGTAAACCTGTGGAGGTTCTCCTTGTTGTGTTGTAGGAGATATAGGCTGACACAAGCAGAGAGGATTCAGCCTCTCAAGGAGAATCTGAAGCATGAACTATGAACCCTGCTGGGGTGTCTACTTGCAAGGAAGCATGGGTTGAAACCAGAAAGACCTAATGAACCAGTGGCACTCTGTCTCCTGGCCCTGTCAGTAGGTTCCTGGCTATGAGAAGACAGATCATGCCAAGGTGTTGCTGGCCAGACAGCATTGCAAATAGGCAGAAGAAAAATGGTGCAATGAATGACACTCTCTCTCTCTCTCCCCCCTGACCTACTGACCTACCTATTTTTCATTCCAACCTTCCTTCTTCTACAGTTACACTAATCCATCCATCCATCTCTCTGCAAGAGAGAAATGCCACATTACACTATTTGATGGTAGCATCTCCCTCTCTGAGTAGTGTTTCTGTAAGGACAATCATTACAGTATCATGCCATCACCTACCCACAAAAGACAAATCTTGAAAAAGACTCTGCACCTGTGAAATATGGTGATGAACCATTTTCTAGCTCTGAAAACCTCCAGACAAATATACAACTGATGCTGTCTTTTTAAGCAAAGGTTTCTTGCAGAAACTAAGTTATTTGCTGTATGGATGCAGTGGGCCCACTAGCCTGAAAAGATGCACGCTCCCACGGGACCGAGTCCTGCATTATTTCAGGGAGGTGGCAGGGCAGACTGCACAGTCCTCATACTCCATCAATGCATTTTGCTGGCCAATTTCTTATCTTTCAGAGTCTAAAATGCCTGCTGCTGTCAGAGTGTTTGAACAAACTGCCAAATCCTCTCTTTGTGTCACACTGCTGGCATCTGTTGCTTGTTCTGGCAATAAACCAGTTTATACTGTCATGATCCAACCCAACGGTTCTCCTGAGTCAGTGCAGGATGGCTCGGGAAGGCAGTTTCCTTTTCATAAGGTTTTTATTAAAAACAACATTGGAGAGAAGAGTTTCTGTGCTGAGATAGTGGAAGCAGCTGGGGGATTGGTTTTTTTCCAGCCCACTATGCAGCAGGTATTTTATGTGCATTCTTCCTGCAGGGGATGGCCTTGATTCTTCTTTTCCTTCCACAGGTGTAAAAGAGGAGTCTTTTTAATGGAGTTACCCTGCTGTGAAGCAGGTGTGAGAGGAAAATCATGCCCCTTCTAAAAAGAATTGGCACAGTTAAAGTCTTTGGGAGCATGTTGGAGATTGCTGCTTCAGTAGGTACTTGAGGAATATTCTCTGTCAACCCAGACAGCAGGGCCGTTGGCAGTAGAAACTAAGTTTTTATTTAAACTTCCTCAGCTATTCAGTGAAAAGCAAGGCTAGGGCAGGGCTGGGCTTAAAATATAAGGGCAGCCCCTGTGGGAATCTGCTTACCTCTGACGGGAGGGCTCGGTGTGACCAAGCAGTTCTGATGGGAAACCAGGGATCCTGAGGCTGGTTTGAGCACCAAGCGGAGTTTGAAAACAGGCAGCTCTGAACCTTCCAGCAAAGGAGAAATTATTTCAAAAGAATCAGTGTCATGAGTGACTCAGACACGGTGCTTTGAATCAGAGCGTCTTGTGGCATCTCAGCACCTGAAATCTATTGGGGGTTGAGTTGTTTCATGCTTGATGTGTCCACAGCAGAGTCTTTAGCTCTGAGCCCTCAGAAGTACTGAGAAATGTAGCAGAGTCTTGTCTGGAACTTGGGGTCCAAAGGACTGGGAAAAATTTGTTCAGAGCAAAGTCAGTTTGGGGTTCTCTTATTACCTGCTAGAATTCCAGCTCAGGGGGATGAGATGCTCCTGGTATTTCACCTTGTACCTCTATCTTTGGAAGTTTGGCCTCATTGCCTGCTGGGAAGAGAAGTGGTTGGAAGCCATCTAGCTCCAGCCATTGGAGTACAAGGAAGGAGAAGACACCAGCTGGGCCACAGACAGTGTTCCACAAACCCCCTGATGTGTTATGAAAGCTGGAATGTTAACACCCTCAGGTAGCACTTGTGAGGGAAGCAGCTACTATACCTTGTGCACACTGTGCCTTTTGTTGGAGAAGCCTAATGGTCACCAGCTTCCCTGGGCTACAACCCCCAGCGCCTCTGTCATTATTAAACAGGACAGTGAACATTTAGAAACTGATCCTAAATTCTTGTCCATCTAGTGAGCCCACTCTTGGAGACCCAGCGCTGGCAGATGTAGTCAGACCAGAGCTGTGCTGATACAGAGCTGTGATATCAGAGGTATTTATCCATTAGGAAATTGTCACACTAATTTCAGCAGTGAGGGTGTTTGACACTACCTCTGTGGTCCTGCCCAGCAGTGCAGAGGCTTCCCACCTCACTTCTTTCACCTGGCCCTGCAAACAGCTGGTGCCCAAGCTCACTTGTCTTACATCCAAGCTTCAGTGTCCATTGCTCTTCCTTATTCTCAGCAACACAGTCCACTCCTATCTCCACCTCCTCTAGGTAGGGAGCAGCATGACGTGATTAAAAGCAGAAGACTGTAAGGAAAGGTGGCTTTTCTGCAATAGCAGACACAAGCAAGAAAACCTACAGAGATTGTGTGCTTGGCTCAGTTTCATTAAGGTTTTGAGCTTTTGGCTGATGACAGGTGTTGAGTTAAACCACTCTGGTCATGTTTTATAGTCATTAAAAAAACACCCCCAAAATAAAAAGTGAGAGATTGTAAGCCATTTTCAGGATTTCCCCTTCCTTTGTGTTACTGCAAAATTTTAATTCTCTCGCTCTGCACTTTGCACTGATCTTTGGATGTTAAGACTGAGACCTTAAGCTAAGGACTGTTCTCTAATTTGGCATCACTGTTGCATAGTAATACAGCTCCCTTGGCACTTTTTGCAAACATTGAATTCTTCTAAATGCTGCACTGGCTGTTGGAGCAGCAGAGCTCTCTGCTTTGGCCATGGCTCTTTTGAACATCATCCACTGCATCCACCCCTGCCATAGGAGACGATGCAATCCAGGTGACATTCTTCAAAGTCAGCTTGCCCTACAAATGTACACATGCAATTAGTAACTTCTCTATTCACCTGCATTTTTGGTATCAACCCTTCCTTCCCTTTGAAAACACATCAAGAATGAGCCCCTGTGACCATTATCATCCATCTGAGGCCCAGAGAATGGTAGAGTCAAAAGAAATGTGAAAATAGTCCATTTTTCTCTAAGTGGATCCAATGCAATGAAGGTCCATGGGGCTTTGAAGATAAGGAATTTCTCACCAGAGGATGTTAAGCTGCCGAAGTTTATGTAGGTCCAAAAGAGACTGGACCCAGAGGAAGCTCCCAACGAGTACCTGTGCCCCTCCTTGGCCCTGACACTCCTTCCTTCTGGCTATCGGTGGGCTGGGCTGATGCCCACCTTGCAGACACAAAACTGCTGCATGTACCCATTTCCTGTGTCTCTGCTCATTTGAGGGGCAAGTGTGTTCCTGCAGAAGGGTGAGAAAAGCAGGCAAGTGCATGAATATATAAAGTTGGTGCAGGTCAAAGTTACAGCGCTCTCTTTCTGGAATCCACAGACAGATATTAAAGCACAAATGTGCCTGTCTGCTTCCATTCATTTGAAGTTTGCCTGGCGGTTTTTTGAAGGCCTTGAAAGGACTCCAAGTTTGTACTGTGTTATGCATGTTCAATAATGCATTTCCTGCTCACAATGTTTAAATGGTTATCTTCATTGTTATTTATTAAAACATCTCCAAGAATGTCTGGACGTTCATGGCTCTGCATCTCAAATGATTCATTAAAACACACACTTTCCCTGTCAGAAACTCCACTCTTGCATTATGTTTTGATCTCCACCACTGAGTGAGAGAGAGGCTCATGTCAGGTTGAATAAAATCTTTATCCCACTGCACATCCATGGGACAGAGGTGTCTGTGCAGTTTCTTGCAGATGGAGGTGAGCATAGACTTTCAGTTCCCCCCTCTGGGTTACAGTGAGTCAGCCCTCCCCTGCTGTTAACCCCAGCTAGCAAGATGCTGAGCTGCACCTGCCCTGCCCGTCTCTTCAGCATGGCTTAGGAATTTAAGTGTCACGCCTTGATAAACTGTCCACACAGCTTCTGAATTAGAGCTGGCTGGTGCTGAGCTCCGAACACAGGCAGACAAAGCTGACTGGCAGAGTCTGCGCTGCTACCTGCAATAATCATGATGGAAAGCTCCTGGAAGTGTGAAGATGGTATTTGCAAGCCCAGGGAAAGTTTGTTGTCTTCAGTCATCCGTCCCCTCTGTCTGGCGCTTGGAGAGCGCATCTGGAGTACCAGGTCCAGTTTGGGGCTCTCTGGGAAGAGATGCCAACAAAGTGGAATGAGCCAAGAGGAGGAACATGTTTGGGACTGGAGCACCTGGCATGTGAAAAGAGTTTGGATATTTGGGGAGCTCTTTGCCGTCTTCTATTATGTAAAGAGCCATTGCAAATAGGATGGAGCCAAGTTGTTCTCAGAGATACATAGCAAAGGATGAGGGATAAAAATAGCTCCCAGGAAAATTTTGATCAGACATAAAGGGGAAAAAAAATCTTGCCTGTGAGAGTGGTCCCTGCACTGAAAGAGGTGTCTGGAGAGTCTGTGGGATCTCTGTCCTGAAGATACTCATGGAAGGCTGGACTAGATGACTTCAGAGGCCTCCACGCTGAATTCTTACCTTGTTGACTTATTGGTGGCAACAATTTATAAACCAGCTCTTCTCATAACAGTCCTCTCTTGATCTCCAGACAGAGATTGTTTCTCAAGCTATACCTTTTTTTGTCTCCTGTCACCCTTACACAAAACACAAGCAGTCAAAGAAGACATTTCTTCCTTCCTAGTGCCCAGACTTGCTGGCAGACTTCCCTATCTAAGTTTTGGTCTCTTGCTCTGTTGCAGATAAGACCTCCCTCATCTCAGCCAGGTGTTCCAGAAGGAGCTTTGCAGGTCTGGGAATCAGGTCACAACATTCCCTAAAATCTCTAGAGGAACAAGAGTGCCACTGGATTTTGGCTTGTATCCTCCAATTCATGAGCAAGCATCATCAAATAAAGCTAGTTGGAGCTGGGCTTGAAAGAAGCAGAAAGAAGCAAAAAGAAGCATTTCTTCCCAAAAGAGATAATTACTCTACTGAGGGATGTTATGATAAAGTTTCCACTAAATCCAAAGGAGGAAAGCCCATAGCTAGTTACTAAGCACAACAAAACTGCCTCTCTTTCAGCAAGTCCCTGTGTTGAATCTGTGTGGAAAGGAAAGGAGTTAGGAGCAAGTTTAGTATCTGCTTGTCCTGCTCTGCTCTGGCCCCTGGTCCCTGACAGGACCCTGAAATCTGGTGGGATACCATGCAGATGTTCTTGTGGGGGGGGGATAGCACTTTCCTCACTGCAAAACTCACTCTGTTGCAAAATGGCAATTAAAAGCCTGCTGTCTTTTGTCACACAATTAGCTAAGACAATGAGCAGCCTGGGCTTCTGTGTTTCTTGGGAGAGTGTGCCACTTCCACCAGCAGCTGTGCAGTCTCTGGCTCTCAACCTGGTCTATCGAGATTTTTCATGGATGTGACATTTGACCATAGCTGTGCACATAAGCACTGCTTTCACTTGCTACAGGAACAGCAGCATTAAAAAAACCCAACAAAACAAGCCCACAACTGGGGGTCATTGGGAAATTCATTATTTTTCAGTTTCCTGCTGAAATGAAAAGCAGAAAAATCATCTTGTGTTGAGTAAATTATTTAGCTTGAAAGCAAATGTTCTACTTAGGGATATATAAAAAAAGATCTAATGGGCTATTAGAAATCTGTAAAAATAAATGGCTATTTCAAGAAGCTAAACCAGCTAATGCAGAAAATGTTGAATTGGAGCTTTTGAACTTCGCAGTTTTATTCCTCTCAGTTGAAATAATTCACTGATTTTTGCAGCGATGCATGACTTGGTTTGGTCAACACAAAGAAGAATCTTTCAGTGAGAAACAGTGACCCTGAAAGTTGGCTCCTTCTCCTCCTCAGGACCACCCCTAAAATGTCCTCCTGCTCCTGCCACACTGATTTTCAATTACTGCAGCTTCACTGCTGTCCATGCCACTAATCAGCTCTCTGGCACATCTAAGACACTGCTTCCCTGGTGAAGGTCTTCTAAAAAATAAGCTGTTGCAATGTTCTCTGCCTCATTTCAACCTTCTCCTCCTCTAGGGTCTTTATAAATTTTTTCCTGAAGTGACTGGGTGGCTTTAGGTGTGCTTTCAGCTGGACAGCACACAGCATTTATCATGCTTTACTGCCTGAAATGGAAAGTGCAAAAAAGGCAAAAGCAGCAAAGGTTGCAAAAGTTTTGTGAAGACCTGTGTTGTGTAGGAGGGCTGGTAGTGGGTACGTCATCTGGCTGGAGGCCCTAGGATGCCATGGTGCTTATGCAGACCTCCAGGGTAGATCCCCATAGCTGGGTTCAGCTGCTTTAAGAGAGGACAGACTGGGTGCTGAGCATTTGTTTTTAATCTTGCAGTGCTATGTGGATATGGAGCAGTGGGGTGCACAGAGGTGGGGATTTAGAGGTTCACTCTAAAGAGGTTCAGAGGAACATTGCAAGCACAATTGCAATTCTGGGTATGTCCATGCCATTATGGTAGCTCAGGGCTTAACTCTGCATGTCAGCCCAAACTCCCTGGTTTTAACTTATTCTTAAAGCCTGCTCCTGGCTGGCATGGACACAGCCAGCTGGAGCCCATGAGGTGGCTAAGGTGGGCTCCGCTTGGTGGGCATGGGGAGGTGAGCTGGGCCAGAGTGAGATTTTATATGCTCTGCTGCAGATGGATTACAAGTCCTCAGCAAAGTGATTTCCTCCATCTGAGTCCTATCTCCAACCCCTTGAGCAGCTCAGGGAGGGTAACCAGTTTCCAGGGGGCTGTGAAGCTGAGTTCATCAGTGTCTGAGGTGGCTGTGGGGAAGGTTCTGGGGAGGGCATGGTGCTGATTTGTCACTTGTAAATACCCCCATGTTCACAGGGATCCAGGCACTTGCTAAACCACATTCCAGGCAAGCAGAGTCCCTTCTCCCAACTGCTCTTCCTTGTCAACCCCCTCTCACTTCCCAGAGATGAATGCAAAATTAACACATTTATCACACACCGTCTGAAAAAACAGAAAGAGATCAATTTAGAACAAGTTGTATTTGCAAATATCTGAGCCCAAAATAACGCAAACAAGCAGTCTCATGATAACTCCATGGTTGCTTTTCATCTGAAGCCTTTCACTGGGGTGGAACATGCCTCTTGCATTGCTTTTCACTGTCCTCTGGCAGGTGATGCAATACATTTCCACACTCAAGTCTCCAGTTAATCCAGCAAAAGCTTTTTAAGGGGCAACAAATAGGATCTCAGCCAGTGACCCATGCCCACTGCTGGCTGCCCCACCACCCTTGCCTGCTGCAGGGTGCTTCCTGGGGTGGTTTTCTCTATGCAGCCAGGGTGTCCTTGGTGCTCTGATCCTCAGTAGAAGACGTTTTTGTCCACAGTGGACTCCCACTTCTAAAGTGGGGGAAGGTGAGAGTAGCTGCATTTCCAAGCTGGGATACACATGTTCTCCTCTGCAGTAAAATGCAGAACCTGATTTTACCCACATTTCCTATCAACGAACAGAAAATGTGGTGGTCCTGGAGGTGAATGCCCCATCTCTGTGAAGACATACAGTGCAAGAGGAACAAGCTCCTCTTCCAGTATGTCATTGCTAGTACATCTAGCCACACCCTCCAGAAATTCTGGTGGGGATGAGGAGCAGCCTGAGCTGCCATGGTCCTCAGAGCTCCCAGCTGATGTTCTCAAGGGGCTCTGCTTCCTAACATATGCTGTGGTGGGATTTGTTTGGTCATAGTGTGGGTCACTCCCATGGGGCTAAGGTCTGGAGAGGTATCTGCAGTGAAAGAGACTCTTTGTATGGAGATCTTGGAACATCTGTGTGAGGGAAGACAGTGACTTAGGAGGGGAGGAGAACTGTGGGGTGGATGGGACAGTCTCTTAGACGCCATTCCCTGCTGTCACTGAGCCATGCACAGACCTGACACTGGAAGTGTCACTCTCAGGGGGTTATTTGTACAGACAGGGGTGGTTGGAGGTGCAGAGACATGTGGGAAAAGCTGTTTATTTTTAATCTATGCCAAGTCTTCAGAGCCAACTCCCTTCACTATGCCTCTTTCTCTGTTCTCCTCTCACCCCACCCTTCCTCTTGTCACTGTCACAGGCTCACAAGGATGATGGATGAAAGGCCTTAAAAGCAGCTGGTTTCACATTTCATCACTGTCACATAACTTGCTTTCCTCTTTGCCTGAAATCACTCCTGCTGCCAGAAATGCCCTTGGCAACCCAAGGTGTATTCTTTCCTTGCTGGTGCCCAGCCAGGGATGGCCTGCTGGAGTCAGGTGCCTCTGTAGTTTTGAAGAGCCCCTGGATGCCTTGAGAGGAAGGATTCATCACAGCCCTCTGCTCCTGACAGCTGGAGACAACAGCATTACTTTCATCATGGGAGGAAGGGATGATTTGGGCATGGCAGAGCTGTCCAGGCAGAGGTGACGGAATAGCTCTCATGAGAGAGGGAGGAGAGCTGGAATGGGAAACCTCAGTGGCACAGGGACAAGTGGGAATTGCTTTGGGACTCTCTGTGCTTGCGTAGCCCAGTCTCCTGCTAGTTGTGTGCTGGGTAACTCTGCTCTGCTCACAGGGAGGGGTGGTAGCTGTGCTTCAAATGCAGTGGGCATGACAGTGACTCCTTTGGGGGCTGACACTTGGTGTCTGGGGTCCGCTGTGGCACCAAAGAGGGTTTCTGTCATAGGCAGGAGCACCCTTGTTGTGGGGGCAAAGGAAAGTGAGTCCCAGAAGGACTGCAGTGCTTATGCCCATGCACCCCTAATGCCCATAGATAACCACACTGCATCTCTGTGTCATCTCTGTGTGCCAGGGCACGGCCAGACCTCACCCTACATCCCCTTGTGCTGGCAGGCTCAGGTCCAAACCATGCCTCACAGACAAGCCCCGATCCTCAGGATGGATCTGGGCAGGGAATAGGTAGAAAATATTTATACTGTTGCTTCTCAAATTTCCTCTGTTTGCAGTGCAAGCAGGTGAAAAGCTGCGTTGCAACTCCCCTTGCAGGCAGCTGTGATTGAATGGCTAAGGAGGGGAGGGGAGGAAGGGAGAGGAGGACAAGAAAAGAAATGATTGAATAAAAAAACCCTAAAGTAAAATAAGAATCAGTGTGAAGCGAGAGAAGACATTGTAAATCAAATTCTGCAAAAGGAGGCAGAGAGCAAACACTTCAGCCAGGTCTAAGCCACCACCAGTTATTTATTCAGATAACATATTATTAGTGAGGAGAGACACTCACATCTGATATATATCTCCCCAGTCCCAGAGAAATATGAAAAGGCAGCTGGCTCTGCTCCTATCAGAACCATTCCAGATGTTTTCAGCTGGTGTCAGACATGCTGCTTGGCATGACAAAGCAAAGGGGGGAAAAAGCAGAGAAAGAAGGGAAATGTCATCATCTTTTTTTTAAAAACACAGAAAGAAAATAAATCATGGCTTCACATATTAAATGCTTCCCCTGGCAGCTCCTGCCGTAGTTGTCATTAATAGCTGAAACAGCAAGGGAGATAGCAGAACACAAGGCTCCTATTTACCATTGTTAATCAAGCACTAATTGGTAGTTTAGACATTCTAAAATTATTGTGGGAAACATTTCAAAAGTGTCAAGAACCCAAGATCCATTCTCAGAAGTGTCACCGAAATCTGATTTTCACATCTGAGTCATTAAAATGCTTTTGAAAATTTTTATCTTAACAGTCACAGCTGAGACTGGAGCATAAATTCTAGTGCCAGGCGCTGCAACACGGAGCAGTGGCCGTGCCCTGAAGGTTTTGGTGAACGTGCAGGAGGAAACTCAGTCACCCTGTTCTACATCTGAGGGATTAAGTTATGCAGGGATTAAGGGTAGCACTTCTATTGCTTTACTGGGTAGTTCTGGAAGCCACCCAGGCTGGTGTATGTGCACAAGCCAGCAGTGAGCATGCCATCCCACCTGCCTTTGCAGCACGCTCGTGTGGCACTTGCTGATGCCTGCTGGCACCTCCAGGCTCCTGCCAGGCTTCAGACTCTCATTTTGTGCTTTGGTGATTAACCACGTCTGCTGTGAACCCATGGGGACTCTCAGGTGATGAGCAAGAACGGTGTTGAGTGAGGTAATGCTTTACCTGTGGAAATCTGCTTGTCTGTGGTTAACACTGTCTCTGGGAAAGGAGGCTGGGAGCTGTTGCAAGACCTCACTTTCTGCCTTTGGTCATGAGAAAGAAGGACTAAGCTGCAAATGGAGCACTGAAGATAAACACAAGCACTATTGAGGAGAGGCAAACATGGAGCTGGGATGTAGCAGGAGACAGTAACCATAGTTACTCCCCATCCCTGCAAGGAGGGAGGCTCAGGCAGCTGCCCACTGCTTTGGCACACAGAGCACAGGTATCTCCCAGAGCTCAGGGGTGCTGCTGGCAGTGGGAGTCAGCTGGGGGAGGACATCAGTGTGCTTGTCCTGAGCTTAACCCCTTACCTGTGCTGACCTGGGCAAAGGAAATATCCCAATCACCATAAAGCTAGTAGCCTTGAGGCTGACAGGGCACAGTTGGGCATGCAGGACCAGGGCAGGGATTTGCTAAAGGATGGGCAAAGTTGCAGGAGTGCAAAGAGCATCCAGAGGTTGGTTGCAGACTTAGCTGGGATGTTTGTGGTGTAGATATGGGCCTGGAAAACTGAGGGGAAAAGAGGGCTTTCCTTGAGATTCCCGGTTTGGGATCAGGTCAGGGTTTGCAGGATAATTGACATCTCCTAGTCCAGTTCGGGGATTGAGTTTAGATCTCTTTAGGGCCACTGGAAGAGGTGCATGCAGGATGATTATGCAGACTGATGACTGAGATGCATGGAGATGATTATGCAACCCCAACTCAAGCTGTGCTTTGGGCCGTCAGTGGAATGACGTGACATGGAGCACACTTTACCTGTACTCAGTATGAGCCTGAACCCCAGAAAAGCCAGCTAGAAACTTGAGTCATGCTACTAGGTGACCATAGAGAAAGAGCAGTATTTTTTCCCCATCAAGAAAAAAGCTTTTGATCACATCAGCTGATGTGCAGTGACACCTCATTAGCCACTAGCTGGCTTTTCCTCTTAGAAAGAGTAAAGAGAGAGACATGTACATGCAAGAGATAAGCAGCCTACAAAATGAACCACAGGGCCCTGGAAGGTGCCTGTTCAGCTCCAGCCTACTGATGGCCACCCACAGCATGTCAGCCTGGGGCTTGTCTCCTGATGGACAGCCCCAGCATCAGCCAGACCTGCTTGTGCTGGCTGCCAGCAGTCCCTCTTCTGCTTCCCTTGAGTGCAGGGCTCACCTCGGAGCGGGATGTGCTGAGTGCTTTGGTGCAACAGGGATGTGTTTCAAAGCCAGAAATCTGCAGATACAGAGAGCTGATGCAGAGGTGGCAAGAGAAGTTGTCAGTGGAAGGTGGTGCCAGGCTGCCCTGTTCCCCGGGAAGAGGTCAGCACGGCACACAGGCTCCCAAGGCTCAGCCCACTCCGGAGGATGTATCTGGGAGCTGGATATTGGCTGGTTGGGACTGTAACCATGGCAGCAGCAGCTTCTGAATCTCAACATGGCTTGGGG
>VZTJ01002321.1:2566776-2593989 GCA_013397795.1 Orthonyx spaldingii | reverse complement strand
AAAAAAAAAAAGGACCAAAAAATAAAAAGAAAAGCAATTAGAAATTCTAATAATTATGTAAGCTTGGTGGCAGATCAGGTTTACTGAATGCCTTCCACCAAGGCAGGACACACCCCTGGGCACCAGCTGAAGATGTGATTTCTAGAGGAAGCCAAGCATGTGCTCTGGGAAATCAGGTTGTGAGTGTTCAGCTGGAGCTGGGGAAGGGGCTCTGCTGGCTTCTATGCTCCTGCAAGCTCTCATTACACTAACAGGGAGCATCGTGGGCAGAGACATGGGTACCAGCACCCTTGCTGTGCTCTTAATAAAGTGCCTGAAGCTCCTCT
Organism: Orthonyx spaldingii; assembly: GCA_013397795.1. Classification (NCBI taxonomy): domain Eukaryota; kingdom Metazoa; phylum Chordata; class Aves; order Passeriformes; family Orthonychidae; genus Orthonyx; species Orthonyx spaldingii. Next base: position 2,593,663 of record VZTJ01002321.1, on the reverse strand, counting down.
ACATATTTTTATTAAAAAAGTGTCAGTGCCTCAGCGAAAGGCAGGAGGGAATGACTAAATTGCTGTTAAGTGACATGTTCAGACATGAAATGAAGTGGAGCGCTGCATTTTTAAATTAGTTTTTGACAGTCTTTTCCCCAGCATCTCACCAGGCTGCAGCTCCTGGGAAGATGTATCCAGTGCCTCTCCTGTCCCCAAAGCAGCCCCCTCGGCTGGGACCTGCAGTACTAGTTTCTCTTTTTGTGGAGGTGAGATGACCACACTGCCTTATGGACCCTGTGCTCCAGAAGTCTTAGGTACCTGGTGAGAACTGGGACAAGCATGGTGGGTGCATCAACACGTGTTGAAGTTCCTCTGAGCTTCCCCAGCTCATGTGAGTACACAAGCTGCTGTGTGAGTGGCCCATGACTGCTTCACGTCCATCATGGAGGTCATGTCAGGCTCATGGGCTCTCTCTGGGACTGTCTCTCCCAGGAACTGGCTGGGATGACCATGCCAGACTCCTGCTTGACCTGATTAAGTGACTCGATGATGATCCCAAGTTTCATGGCTCCTCAGTGTGAGACTGTCCCACTGCCAAAATGAACTGTCGGTCCATGCTTACAGTCCAGCCCATGCCCAGCTGCCCATCCCTTGCCCCAACGACATTCTGCCAAGTCCCTGCTCTCCTGTGAGGCAGCAGAGGCTGAGATGAGGAATAGGGTATTGCTGGGGGGATATAGATGTGTTGGACTCTCAGAACTGCTGTAAGCAGAGTGAACTGTATGTGTGGAGAGGCAGACTTGTCCATGTTGCTCAACACTAGAGAACAACCCCCTACCACCCACTCCCTGCAGAAGGGTGAGGGATTCAACCCAAAATTCCTGAGCTCACTTTGCTTCAGCTTGTCTGGAATTTTCATGTAAAGGATTTAGTATGCAAAAAAATGGCTTTGAAAGTTAAGAGTGAAGTTTAGGAGCCTCCTTAGCTGTCACAGAGAAGACAGCAGTGACAGAGTGGGGAGGGGTGGATGAATGAAGAGAAGTTCAGAGAGAAGCTGTGGACTTGTGCAAAGCACTGCATGTCTTCAGGGTAACTCTGTCCGTCCTTTCCCAGCCCAGCATGTTGCAGGGATTCTGTTGGTGTCTGTGAAAAGTAGGAGTTGTGAGCGAGGGGCTGTGCTGCTTTAGCATATGCATGCCAGGTAATGTGCTGATGGATACCAAGGAAAATCTGATGCAAATTCAGGGATATGCTAAAGCAAACTCAGGGATAGGCATGTGCTTGCCCAGCCAGGAGCCAACACGCACATCCCCAGCTCCTGTATCTCAGCATATGCACAGCCATGGTTCCTCTCCTGCAGTGAGACAGTGGGTCAAGGGGCCCAAGCAAGCTTCGTGGCACACATGCCTTCATCCCTGGCCAAGCAGTCCTACAGCTTAAGCTTCCTGAAAGCATAATGAGATTTCTCTCTGAGATTTTCTCAGAGCTCTTGGGTTGTATTTCTGGGTGCAGGAAGCTCATATGTAAAACTTAAATACTCATCTGCAGTGCATCCCTTGAAAGCCTCTTGGGTCAGAGATGTGAAGACAGTCCATGGAGGGAAAAGAGAGGGCAAGCTATCATCTTTGATGGGAAGGGTGTTGCAAAGAAAGGAAGAGTTTCCTGTCTGACACCCGCTTGTTTCTCTGATCCATCGCTTCTGTTATGGACTATTAAAAATTAACAGAATCGTGTTCGTCATTAACATGCGCTGCCTTTGTTCTCCAGGCTCCTAGTACCCATTTGTAGGGCTTTTGTTATGTATTTTTCAGCACTTTGTCTCTTTAATTGCTCACTTCTCTCTGATGTGCTGGGCTGTGGTTTGCAAGTCAGCTGGAGGGAACAGAGGGGCATTTTTATTGCTCCAGACTGGATGTTAGTGAAAGGAAAGGCTGGGCAAACCCCAGCTATAGCAGCCAAAGCTGCTATAGACTCTGCAGCCTCTGGTGCCTATCCACCAGATGCTCCTTGCTTCCAGGCAGGCAGACGGCTCTGGAGTCTTTAATCTATTACCGGGGAGAGGGATTGAGGTTTTTCTGAAGCTTAGGCTGCCTTTGCTCCTTTTTACCCCTTTCGTCCCAGACACAGTCCTGCTGCTTTTCTCTCTCTCTGTTCTCAAGTGGTGTAGCTGTGTTTGGCACCCCGAAGTGCAGTGCAGGGCTGGCTGCAGTGCTTTGGTGCTGGATGCCCCCGGCTCTGCTGCTGGCTGCACTGCAGGGGCTTGCATGGCTGTGGAGATACCTCCAGCCAGGACTAGGCTGGAGGTATCCCCACAGCCTTTTCCTGATATTAGTCCCTTCCTCTGAATCTAAGTGCTGCCTTCACTGGAGTTTAACTGGGCCAGGCAGGCCTCCTAACAGCTTGTATGGTCTGAATCCCCATAAAAAATGGATGCAGCATGGTAATCCCATCAGCTGGGCTGAGACTGAGCAAATGCCAGCAGGAGGTGTGAGCAGCTGCCCCACTCTTGAGGCTGTGGTGTGGGCATCACTGCTGCTAAAGGGAGGTGGGCATGTGGGATCATGGTGATCATGGGTCTTGAAATGCCTCCTCCTGCTGAGGGCTCCAGAGACAAGGGATGAAACCAGAGTGTGAGCTCAGTAGTAGGCACATAGGCTGCTCCTGTTGCCAGGAGAGCTTTCTCCTTTGTTGACCTGAGAGGAAGCCAGGAAAAGAGGTCGTAGGATAGGGTACTATGGCTGAGTCTCCTGGGGCACCCCATCACTTGAAGCTACCAGTCATCCTGGCAGTCAGCTGCAGAGCACGAAGAGATGGGTCAGCTGTTTGATGTTCATGCAGAGTGAGTCAGTTCTCTGCCCACAGCTCCCCGGTGGGATGCTGAGCAGAGCTGACAGGCAAAAGCAAAACATCTGCTTCAAACCTTTGTTCTTTTTAAGCTCAGAAATTCTCAAGCCAAGGGCTCACCTCTTGGAACAGAAGTACCCAAGGGAGACGTACCAGGAGCTGGGGTCTCTGATTTGGAAATGGGGGACTGTTTGGCACTGAATCCAAAAGGGATTTAGGGGAAAAAAGACTTTGTTTCCCTTTGGGTATGGACAATTAAGACTAAACTTGGGACTTATCACTTTGATCAACAAAAAAAGCCTAGATGGCACGTCTGCAGTTCAACAAACCATGCTATTAGAAAAGGCAAAGATAATAAGAAGTTTCTTGTGCGCTGAACCTCTGTGAATCACCCTGATGGAGGAGGATCTTTGGTCTCAACTACCCTGGTTAGTCTCCTAATGTTTCTTATCGGAAAGGTTGTATATCCCCAAAGCACTGATGTGTAAAAGCACATTGGAAAGATTCAAGTCCTTTTCAAAATGATGTAAATATTTTCCTTGGCTTCATCAGTCTTTTAATCAGGGCTGGACTCATTGTGGTCTCTGCATGTCCACTGTTATTAAAACACTCAGCTGCAGGGGTGATGGCAAGAAGTGTTAGAAGGGGAAGGCTGGTGTTAGCATTCCCTCTAAGAGCTTTAATGCCCAACATGTTGAAATTTCAATTTTTTCTTTTTCTTTTTTTTTAGTAGTTTAACAGCATGAACTAAGCCATTCAATAATTAATTGATAAAGTTGAACTGCACATGCCAGCACCCGAGCTGAGGGTGTGGGCTCAATCTTTGCAGACAAATGAAGTGAGAAGTAATTGCTTGATGAAGAAAAGGAAGATATTAACATAAGATTTGTCAGGTCCCTCATAGGAATTCATCATAGTGGGTCTGGGACTTCAAATGGGATTTGTGCTGCTAATTAATCACTAATTAACACTCTAAATTGGCCCAGGCATGAGGGAGGGTGGGAGCTGGGGCGATTCTAGACTACAACAAGAGCAAGGGGAGGGAGAGAGAGAAAAATATGTATTTGTATGGGGATGATTCAGAGGGAATAAGGAGGAGACAAATATGGACTGCTCATGCTCAACAGCTTCTGCACACCCGTTTGCCATTGGGAGGGGTCTAGCAACACTGACATCCACAGGGATGATCCCAATGTGTCTGGATGGAGATTCAGTTCGGAGGAAAGGTGTTCCAGTTCCACTCCCGGCTGACTCCAGTCTCCTTCCTTCTCATCATTCTCGGGATATTTCTGCTGTTGCAGATGACATCTTGTCTGCCTGGGTGAGATTAGCAATTCAGCCTGACTCTGGTGCTCTGCTGCCCGAGCCTTGCACCATGCACAGCCTGTAGAAAGAACAAGGTGCCACAGAGAGGGGAGGCACCTCTCCAGTGCAGGATCAATGTGGCTCTGAAGTGCTGCTGTAATATGGGAAATAACAAATCCTCCCAGCTGCCACCTACAAATGGCAGCTCTACCTACAATAAGATGTGGCACCTCAAAGTTGCCCCAATAATTTAAGTCTGTCTCACCAGGTTATCTCTCTGTCTCTGTATGTGTATTATGTGACATGGGTTTCTCCTAACTACTTGTTACCATGTGGGACAGCTCCACAGGGAGAGACAGCGAGGGCTCAGTCAGCATGTCTGAACCTGGCAGCTGGTGCTAACTAAACTTGGGGTGCACTGTTCTCAACTATGTACTCTGATTCCCAAGCTATTAGAGGAGTGTCACCTTTCCTGTGATTTTTTTCTTTTTTTTTTTCCTTCCCTTTATGAGAAAGCTCAAAAGCCTATTCCAACATGATAAAAACACTAAAACCTTGAAAAATATTCCTAAGAGGACAACATTCTCTTTCCCATCTCCAAGTTTATTCCCAGGACAACAGATTAGTAGCATTTAGGGCTGAAAAAGATCACTGGTTTAATCAACAGATTAAAAAAGATCACAATCGTTAGTGCCAGACTTTGATTTTTACACTGCCACTACATTTTATGTGTCTGCCTCCCCTTTTGTGGCATTTCATAGCACTCAGGATACCTCTGTGTTACCCAATCCAATTTATGCTCTAATTTTATCCTATTCATCTATTTCTTTGCTATCCCTTATCTCATCAGATCTTCCTGGATCCATGTCCTGCTGTGTTTCCATCACTCACAGGTCATGCCAGCTGGGAAGCAGTCCCACGAGATGCTGCCAGTGTTTGTGTGACACCTCTGAGGCAATGCAAGGGCTCTGTACTGCCTGCGTTTCACTTCAGGACCAGCAACTCCTAATTTTGGCTCGAGGCTGACCAGGGATGGGTGATTTGTCACCCCAGACACTACAGCAGGGTCCTGAGCTAGGCCTCTTCTCCTTGAAGGTGATGGTGTTGACAGAGTGCCAGCCAGGCTCAGAGCACCTGCGCAGGCTGCCAGAGTCTTCCGAGATGGGATTGCTGGGAATGGGGTCATTTCTGATGAAGAAAACGTGTTTCTCTCCTCTCCCCATTTCACTGTTTACAACAGCTGAGCTACTTACTCTCTCCCCAGCCTACATGTTTTGATCTTTGCCTTGCCCATGGTGACAACTCTGAAGCACTCTTATGAAGGACAAAGTCCCAGGCTTCAGGCAAAACGTGCTGCTGTCAGCTGCTGCTGCAGAGAGGGCAGTGGCCAGAAGTGCCTCTGTGCCTCATTTTTGCAAAGAAAAATAAATGGATATAAAGAACAAACTTGTTTCCTCAGAAAGTCAGCTCTGAAGGTCCCCTGAACTTGTGTAATCCTTTTGCTGCCTGAATGTGACTAGATATGTGAGTGGACGGATTCAGGTGCTGCAGCAGGACAGGCTACAGACAGAAATGAAGGCACTGACAAATTACAGTGTTTCTTTGGTGCAGTTTATTCCAGAGACCTTGCTGCAGCTTCTAGGGAAGGAGAGACTCTTGAGGGAATGCAGCAAGTTTTTTAAAGTCTCAGGAGATAAAACCTTCCATAAAAATGCTATACTGACTTCCAGCCAAAACCCCTCTAAGGAGTGGCATAGTACGTTTTGGGCTTTGGGTTATCCATGGATTGTATGCACAAACATACCCCTTCCTTGTGTCATATGCACTGAAAAGGAAAATTTAGGTGTCAGCTGTTTTTATGACTTTTGGAATTTCTGAAAGACAGAAAAACATAGGCAACTTCATTGAAGAGAGCTACAAGCCCATTCTCTGACTTCGTGGTAGAATTCCCTGAATGAATTTTCTCTAGTTCTGCTACACATGGATGACAATTTCTGTCCCAACCTTAAATTAATTGGCATTGAGGCTCTCTACTCCATTATGTTTACAGATGGGAAAATGAAAAATCCCCAGATGAGGTCTCCAGCTCTGTATTTCTGTCTCTGGAGAATCAGTCTTCATGAGGTCCCCTTGGGCATTGCTGATCTAGTAGAAAGCCCCCCACAAGATTTTGTTTTCTGCTGATCAGCAAAGCTTCATCTTCATCAGTTTTTCTCTTTGAGTTTCAGAGTGAGTTGGGAATCTTAATAGCATTTAAGCATCATCTATAAGCTCAGAGCAGCCATGTCATCTGATAAAACACTTCTTGTTAGTCTTCTGTCTTAGCTACAGAATGATTTCTGCATTGGCTTGTGTTTGCTGTAGTAGTGATATGAGTTATACCATTTCCCATGCATAAATAATCAGACATTGATTTGAGGGGGGTTCCTGCAAACACTGCAGCTTTTGTGACAATCCTCAGGACTCTGTGAGGTCAACACCTTGCTTGTACCTTGATGAGGACACTGGGGCCCTTCTTCCAGAAAACACCAGGGGAACCCGAATGATTATCAGCTATCAGTGCTATAACTTCAGGAAAAAGTTGTCTCTCTCTAAAGCTGATCTGGGATGCACAAATCAGTACTGATCCAAAGGGTAACCTCATGGCAGACTAGAAATACCTGTTACTGGATACCCAGTGCTACCTGTGGCTTCCGGATTCTCCTGGAAGGTTTTCTGTCCCAGAGTCAACCAAGGACGTAGCTAAGGGTATGAGCATTGCCTCAGTGTGTACACATAGTCCAGAGGATAATGCAAGCTTCCTTCTTAAATGAGAACAGCAAGTAGATGCAACCTTGGAGAAAAGATCAACTCCACTTACATCAACAGCAGGATTTTTAAGACAGAAGAGCCAGGGAAACAGCTCTGCTCAGTGAAACTCCTTTGGAATTGTGTCTTGCAACCGTAATGAAGGTGGGTGCAAGGTGGGAAGAAATGCCTGGATAAAATGGCTCTGCTTTTGGTGCGTGCTGTGTATATGGCAACTGGTGGGGAAGAGTATGACATGACTGGATATTCCTGTCCCTTCAGGTGGGACTTCTGCTCTTTGCCATGTGCTGTGTCCTGCTGCATTTCAGCAAGATGCATGAGGGCGAAGGTCTCTGATGCCTGGAGGGCAGAAGGTTTCCAGTGAATTCTTGGACCAAACAGAATTCAGCCAAACTGGGGCCCATTGCACTAAAAGAGATTCCAGATTAGGAGGTGGGGCTCTGCTGGCTGACAGGGATGCTGTTCCCATATCTTTCACACCACAGAAATGTTTTGCTGATCTCACAGACAAGAGCCCCAAGCCACATCTCAAAGTACTATAAATCCTGAACCTTTTCCACTTTAAATGGTACAAATCAGATTTCCACTTTCCTAGCAACATGGAGGCTGGAGAGTCCTGGTTGTATTATTGCTTCACTGTGCCAAGAACTCTGCATCAAACCTATTATTTTTACATTCCTGCCTTATGAAAAAGGGATGCAGGTAACAGTACAGTGTACCTGGAAGACACATCTGCAATGTTAGTTTAGGCTTGTGGCTCCCTGGAAAGTCCTAGTGAACTGCAAGCAATAGCAATGCATCAGAGCATTGCAAGAAAAAGCAATACATTAACTCCGTACAAGCGATTGTTTCGCCGCAATAGCCAGCTCAAGCGGCTCTAATAGCTTTCCACCGACTTTCTTCTGAAAGAATGACTCTTGGCTTGAACAACAGAGATGTATCTGTGGCCAAGGGAGGTTCCCTTGTACCAGAGGCTGCTGTGAGCTCTGTGAGGGACGCTCCCAACACTTCCAAACCGTAAATCTGCAATCAAAATGGCCTTGAAATACCCACTTCAGTGATGTTGAAAAGAAACTTTACAGCTTCATAAATCAAACTGTGATGAGGAAAGGAAGTGGAGGTTGTGCAGTTGGAAACTGGAGGGTATAACCAATGGAAGGAGCACCTCCAGCCATAATGCTCGGAGTCAGTTTTATCAAAGTTTTAGGAGTAAGCAATAGTGTCCTGTATCTGATAGTCAGAGGATGGACGGCCTAGTACAGTCCAGGACAGGCAGTTCTACAGCTGAGCAAATAGAACTGAACATGCAATACATATCAGGCAACTCAGCCTCTTTACCTCCTGAGGGAAATGCCAGCCATCTGCCATTTCACTAAATCCTGTTAGCATACAAAATAATGGGAGTGACTTGCAGAGTGGGGAAATAACCACACTTTTGTAAGCAACAGCAAAAGGATCAACTGCCAGTGTCTGATCTGCCATGGCTTGTGGCAAGGCTCTGGCATTACTTCCTAAACTTTTCCTGCCATGACCACGGGAGTGTCGTGTGTGACACTTGAGGGACCCTCCCTTAGACACATGCAGTATCTGCTTTCCTTCTGTTGGCTGCTTAGAAAATTGCCTGCCTTAATTAACCTGTCCATCTGCCCCCCTGGGGACTGGTGCCTTCTCCTTCCTTCCAGTATCAGGGATGGAGCCGGGGGTGGGGATGCTGCTGGTACTTCACAGAGCCATGGGGACAAGTCAGCAAATGCTGGAGGAACATCCTACGGGTATCACCACAGAGCTGACACTGATGGGCAGAGTCATCAGAGCAAGACCAGACAGGGAGAGCAGAAAGGTGTCTGGGGAGAAAATTGTGGTGTTCCCTGGTCCCCTCCACAGCCCTGGCTGGTGCAGCTTGGGAGAGACCATGCTGTAGGGTAAGGCAGCAAAGGCAGGAGCCACCCAAATCTCCTTGGTCCGTCACCTCTTTTCCCTCAGCAGAGCATTCGGTGTCCGAGAGGATATAAGGTGGAGGGGGATAGGGATGTGATGTGGGGAAGGGGTGACCCCACTCTCAGCCATCAGTGAAGTGTGCTGCCGGTGGCAGCAGGGCTGTAACTCTCCCACTTGTAAACACTCAGCGGTTCCTTCGTTCAGGCAGAAGTAAAAGGAAATCCAATGCCGTTTACAAGCTCCCAGCCCATTACCGAACGGGTTCATAAAGCAGCGAACAAAGGCTAATCAATATGCTGAATGCAGGGGAGAGGGAGCCTGAAAGCATTCGCTAATCAGGGGGATGCTGCCGGCCTTATGAATAAGGAGGGTGTCTCTGATGGGGAGTGGGCCCAGGGAGCAATTCGGCACCTTTCATCTCCAGTCGCCTCTAAACGTCTCTCCCCAGTAATGAGCCCGGCGCTCCCTTTCCTCCGCAGCGCGGAGCGGAGCGAGGAGGAAGAGGCAGGCGGAGCTGCCGCTAATGGTGACTTGCCACAGGGATCAATAGATGGGAAGCAAATTAAGTAGGATCCCGTGGGAAGGGATTTGTTGATAAGCGGGGTGACATCGGATCGGATGGCTGTGCCTTTTCGGAAATACCAGCCTGTAATGAACCCCCGAGGGAGGAGGAGGGAGGGGACCTTCCTGCCATTCTGGAATGCTGTCTTTCCTCACCTCATCCTTCCATTAGCATACACACCGCTTTGATTTTCCCCCCTAACGAGTTCTCTCGCTGCCTCTCTCCTTCTCCCAAGTGCTGCTCTCTCCAACAAAACTTCTTCCACAGATGCCCCTGAAAATAGGGTAGGACCCTCAGAGCCCAGGGAGGGTGACCTAGGGGGCTTTGCTTTAGGATGTATCTGTAGCCCTTTCCAAGAGGCTTGCAGCCTTCCTGCCCTGGAAATGTGGCATGTGCCTGAAAGAAAAGCCCTCTGTCTATTTAGTTTGCCTCTTGATCATCGTGGCACTGTGCTGTGAGGTGGGAAGGTGGGCAAGAGAGGGCTCAGCCAGGTGTTGCTCACCCCTTCTTTCTCTGGGCCTGGGGAATGAGGGACTGCATCTCCAGGCAATGAAGCTGGCAAACCATGCTCCTTTCCCAGACAAGCCTGGCAACTTGATCAGTCTTTGATTTATATGTGAGTACTCGCAGAGATGGAGAGCTCAGGCCCCTCTGCCAGCAGCCAGCACAGGAGGCTGGAGGAGGAGACTGTTCCCAGCCAGCTGCTCCACAGAGCAACCTCATGGCTGTGGGACTGTCATGAGGCTGGGATTATGAAGCAAGCGTCTTCAGCAGAAGCTGATGCAGCCTGTCCAGACTGTTAGAATCATAGAATCACTTAGGTTGGAAAAGACCTTTAAGATCACCAAGTCCAACTGTTACCGCAGCAGCACTGCCAAGTCCACTGCTAAACCCATGTCTGTAAGTGCTCCAGCTACAACATTAAGGGAACAGCCCTACTTGTAGAGGGCTTCTCCTGCCTTTCCTCCTCACCTGCACATGGGTAGCCCAGCACTATGGGTGTTAGTCTTGGCATTCTGCACCTCAGCTGGAGGCAGAAGAGCAGGCAGGAAGAAAGGTAAGGCTCAACTGCCTGCTGGATGAAGTCTGGCTGGGAAAGAGCAGGAGCTGCAAGTTGTGGCACCTGCTGTAAATGGTTCAAACAGGAAATCTATGCACAAGTAGTACTTTTAAGAACTGGAACAGATTTCATTATCTTCATGCTCATATTAAGCAGGCCTGGCAGAAGGGTGGGTGAATAGGAAGGGCAGTAGGCAGGGGAAAACAGTGGGCTAAGAAAGGCAAGTCCTGAGCACACATAAAGAGCATAGATATCAGGATGACCCTGCTGGAGTGTGAATCATGTCTGCAGAGCAGATCCATTTTTAGTACCTCTCCTTCACTGCAGATTTCAATGCACAGCACAGAACAGGGTCAATTATCTGCTGAGACAGCCAGGGACTGGATTTCCCAGGGCAGACAGCCAAGAGGAGGGAGCCTTGGACTCTTGGGAGCCACCTCTGGCATCTTTGCAAGACAAACTTTGTGGCTGAACAATGCTGAACATTCCTCCTGGAGCTGACCAAGGAGACCGTCATGGTCCTGAAGCTCGCTCAAAGCAGAAGTCATGAGAGGGGCCTGAGTCCAGTGAGTTTTTTGGGGGACACCCAAGTTCCCTTGAAAGTCTGGGGAGTGGGTGGGCTGGACATGTATCCCAAGGCATGCAAAGGTGCATGTTCCATGCCTCTCGTTCTCAGCACCTGTGGAGGTGGCAGCAGGACAGAGACCACCCATCTGTTGTGTGGCAGGCAGCGCAGGCAGCGTTCTGACAGCTACTGATCTGAAGGAGCGGGGGCGATCCCCTGGCTGTGCTGCTGGTGCCGCTCTGGCAGGGAAAGTTCTCACTGTGCTGGCGGCCCCTTCTCACTGCCTGACAGCTTATGCCCCGGGGGGCTCATTTGGTGCAGATCCAGCAACGAGTTCAAATCTCATTTAATTTTGCCCGCACGCACAAAAGAGAAATTCCTGTTGTTTCAGCTGCTAGCTGCTTGACTGGCTGCCCAAACAAACAGGCAAGATGAAGTGACCCTGGGCATCTCTGCTAAACTATGGCCAAGGCTCGATAGAGCAAATGAACCTGCAGACAGAGAGCAGCACATGGCATGGATTTGCTCTGCCTTGGCTGTCCTCCCCACCAAACACTGCTGGCACCCGAAGGAGTGGAGTCCCCCAGGCACCTTTCTTGCTGGGGGGCTGTGAGGGCAGGAACAGCTTTCCGGGGTGGGGAGGAGTGAAGGGAGTCCTCATTTGGGAAACCAGAGCACTGAGTGGTCAGCATCTCACTTACAAGATCAAGAATAGAATTTCTTTGGGAGATATCCTTTGTCCAGCTGCTGGGAACTACAGCTTGCTTGTCTGCCCCACTTCTCTGCTTTCGTCTCTGCTCATGGCTGAAGACCCCAGTGTCTCTGGGCATACTTAGGAGGGTGTGCTCAGGGGCCATGCTATTAACAACTTGAAAATAAACATTCCATCACTCTGTCTCCCGCCCCCACTCCCTTCTGCACCCTGCTTTCTCATACTTCCATCTTTCCTTCCTGATCTCCACCTGCCTTCCTTATCCTTCTTCCTGTCTCTCCCTCCTGTTTGATCTCATCCTCCCTCTGCAGCGGAGCTGTGCCTTTCAAGCAGCTTGTTGAAGGGACTTGCTGAAGGAGCCATTAGTTGGAAGAAAAGCGGAGGCCTGTGATAGAGGGCGGGGAGGGAAGAGCCGGTCTGTATAATACAGCTCTTCTCCACTGCCAAGTTAGAGTGACCGCCCTCGCCAGGCATCACTCAGCCACGCTGTGACAGCCTCTTGTGAAGAGTTCAAACATTCCCATCTGCATTCACTAATGAAGACAGTGGCTCACAGAGCCCCAACTGCATCACAGCCCTCTCCCTTCAGCCCCAGTATGTGAAGCCTGAGTATCTGCTGGAGTTTCTGCTCCTCTGGAGAAGGTTAGCTCTTGCCAGGAGGTGAGAGGAAGGTGTGTAAGCATGAGAAGGGACGTATGAGAAATCTAAAGGTGACAGCAGAGGCTGGCAAGATCCTGGCTCATTTAGGCTGTTAGGAAACAGGTGAGAATGACTGTATTGTCCCAAAACCAACACGTTGCCTTGTTTACATATTGGGGGCTGAGTGTGAAGCTCTCTTGCCTCTTGGTCACTGTTGGCAGTGATGAATAAAGGTCTGTGTGGAAGATAAAATTGGATTGGGCATTCTCCATCTCTGTGCTAAAGCCCTTTGAGGTTAAAATGATGTCTGGATTTAGGGACAACTTCTGTTGGGACTGCTTGGCAGGATCTTCTGAGTATTACCGTTCTTCTTTCTGTAACAGTGAAGCCTGGCTGTTTCCCCAGCACCTTCTGAGCAGTTTCCCTGCACAAAGCTCTACTGTAGCAAAGAGCCAGTGCGTGCCCACAGGTCTGCTTGCTCTTTCTGTGGTATCTGTGATCACAGAGTGCCTTTGCTTGGACAGAGAGAGGTTGCCTGCAGGATGGCCGGAGTTCTGTGTTCAGGGCCTGTGCACTTCAGCCAGTAAAATACTGGGATGCCACAGATATAATTTCATACAAGCAAATGCTTAAGATTCCAAAAAGACAGCATTTTGCCACTCTCCATCTGTTAAGTGCTTTGAGATCATTGAATACAACATTTGATATAAATGCAAAATAATTATTATTTAAAAAAATTATTAATTTCCTTCCATTATACTCAAACGCACTGTGGAGTACATTCCCATTGCCAGGCATTTGCACACAATCTCTAGAGAGTGGCTTCTCTGATGTGTTTATTCAGTGTAAATAAGTTAAATGCTGGGGAATGAATGGTTCTACTAATTGAATTTATTCTTGTAAATTTAATATGTCATTCTCGCCAAATGTGCCATCAAAAATGTGCATTATTTTGTTCATCTGCATGGTCATCATTGAAATTCAGAAAACACATTCGAACTCCTACTGCATGGTTAGATTTCCAGCAACCTGTGGAAATCCTGTGTGGGGATTTCAATGTTTGTATATCCAGAATTATGGCAATTCTAATGCTGAAATGTGCCCACTGTGAGAGAAAGCACAGTTTCTCAGCTTTTCTTACTCCTTGCATATTGATTCCTTTGAGGTTTAGAGTCCCTCCTGTGCTTGTTCTCTGCCCAGAGAGGATTTTAAAGGAGAGAGGAAAGAGACAAGGAAAAGCTATCAGTTTTGCTTTAACTGTGTTTTGCATACATAGTAAGAATTATATCTGGGTGTAACTCAGCACCAGTCAGGTATCTTTTTCTCTAACTCCCCTGTTTTACTGTTCTTATGGAGAACCGACAGCAATGAAAGAGCTGTTTGTGAGGACACAATTGATTTGGAAGACCTGAGTGCAGGAGTTTCTTTTTGAATCTGAGTGCTGGGAGGGTCTGTTACATTTCTTTAAGCTCTTCATCCAAATCTTGCACCACAGAAGGTCATGTAGCTGCCGCAAACTCGGTGTCACACTTTTGAGCCTGTTGCGTGGCAGTTCAATAAGATGGTTCAGAGGTGGAGGAAGCTCCTGCTAGCCTAGCCACAGGAAGGAAAATAAAGCAAAGCAGAGAATGTCATTATGCCACTGACTGCGTGCTGAGTAGGGTATACATCTCTGGCTTCTCCAACTCAAATGTCTTTTATACAATAGAGCTAAAAACAGCTCAGAGCAGCAAAGATAACCAAAGGTGGCGAGTGACCTGGGTGTGAAAAATAATTCACTGGGCTAGGACTCCCCTGTTTGGAAGAGACTGGTGAGGAGGTGTGACATTGTGAGTACCACAGAAAAGGAGAACAAAGAGCAATTGTTCTGTCCCAGGAGCAGGACTGGGCTGGGGGTCAGAGGGAACTGGCAGGTGGCATTTCAGAAGAGACCAGAGGATGCCACTCCATGGCAGGGGTGTTGATCAGCTGTGAAATGCCTGGGCAGCGGGCATCTGAAGCATCCTAAATGTGAGTGGACAACTCTGTGGTGAAAAATCCAGGAAGTATTAAAGATAGGAATGCCACATGTGACTTAGTTTGTCTGGAAGCCAAAGGTGGCTGGAAGAGTAATCTCAGTAAATCCTGTGGCATGGTTGCCCTGCCCTCACCTGCTGCTGTTTCGAGACAGGCTGTCACATAAGATGGGTCTCTAGTCTTACCCAATATGATCATTATTGCACTTCCATGTCCATTGCTCAAAAACCACCCTGTGGTAGTCAGTTCAGCTCTAAGACCACTTGACTTCAGAAGGTTATGTGACTATTAACTGCTTTATCTTCATACCATTAAGTATCATTAGGTCCCTACTATGGGTTTAGCAGAACCCCGATGAGCCAGGAGGGAGAAATAATTGCAGCCCATATGCCTGAAATCATCCATCCCACTAAGGACTGCAATTCAGCTCATGAGCTGTAATCACATCAATTAACCTTTGTTCCATTGAACATTAGAAAGGCCATAGAATTACAGTTTTTGTAATTAACCTCCTAAATAGGGATGTATCCAAAACAGAGAGAGATCCCTATGTCTCCCAGGCCCCTGCAAAGGCAGGGAGAAGGAGAGATGAGGATTACTGAACAAAAAGAAAGAGAGATTAAAATGGCCACTGAGCTTTGTTGTTGCCTTGTAAAGGGAAGGGCTGCTCTGAGCCCTCGGGGCTCATGAGCCTCCCAGAGAGGTGGCAGTTCTGCACCAAGGGCCTTGGATCCAATGCCAGGGAAAGAAGAGATGTGGGATCAAGAGTGGGGGAAAGAGGAAACTCCCAGAGCCTAAGTGAGGTGAATAAAGGAAGCTCCCACCCCAGAGAGGCAGCCCGTGTGGTATCACAGCCCCTCTGGGATGAAGGGCTGAGCTGAAGACGCATGGGATGCTTGAAACCTGGTCTCTGCTGCTCTGTCAGAGGGTCAGACAGCAGAGCTGGCCTCAGGGGAGAAAAAACATGGAGCAGCCAGTTAAAAGAAAAAATGGAGAAGATTCACTGAGCGGTAATGGGAAAGTAATTGAGCTAAACTGAAATGTAATTGGAAAATAATCATGGTGAGCAGCAGTTTAGCACATTTTATTGTAATGCGAACAGAAGGTGTTTTATGAGTTTGTGTTCAGCCCCATCTCGGGGCTTGTGGTGTGTCTATGGTGTAGACAAAAGACTTTTTCTGTGGCTTGGGACTCAAGCCAGAAACAGACTCTGCTCCTTCATCCTCACTGCCACCTCCATTCAGCCTTGGGGCAGAGCAGGAGGAAGAACCTCGTTTCTCTGGCAGTGTGGGAAAAGGATGTTGATACCACCCACAGCAGACTGTGGCAGCTGCTGGCCAGGGGGGACAATGCTAGGAGACCCCAGTTGCTTATTCCGTGTTGGTCAAGAGTATTTTTCATCCATGCTTTCTGTGTGCTGTTCTGCTCCAAAGCTGCTTATACAAAGTGTTCAATAAATACCCCCAAAAAGTGGAGGAGATGAACAAAGTACAGTGAAGAATAATGAAATGTCCCTTAGCCTCTGGGGAAGCAATATTGACCAGCTGTGGCGAGAGCTCATAATGAGTCCACTTTACCCAGAGAGAACAATAATAGCCTTCTTTTCTGTAGCCCCTGCTTACCATCCCTGTAAATTGTGTTTGCTCAAGAAAATGATTTGTTCCGGAAAGGAGCCAGGCAGCAAGTGCAAAGTGGAAGGGATGGTGTGGAGGGAAGGAGAAAGGTTGCAGGGAGAATCATGGCCCGGACAGGGCTCTGCACAGTCAGTCACTGTTGCAGTCAGGGTCTGCAATGTATAAAATGCTCCTCTGGACCCTGCTGGCCCAGGATCCCAGGCGAAGAAGACTTTGGGAGTGTGGGAGCCAGGGCTGGCAACAGAGAGTGGATCCTGTGCTGGGGGAGTGTGATCCTTGTCCCAGTCATGGTTTTTCCTTGCCTCACCCAGGTCTCTCTGTCTAAACCTCTGTTCTTTATGCAGGTGATGTGATCTCTGCACCAGCCACACTCTGTCCTGACAGTCACCCCAGGTCCTGAGCAATGGTCCTGCTCTCAGTCCCTGTTCTGCTGCATCCCTCTGGATGGAATCAGTGAACTTGCATGCTGGACTCACTGGCCACTCTCCTCTGGCCCCTTTACCCACCACTGTCTCCTGTGGAGATCCCCCAAGCTGTGGCAGAGCATCCAGCTGAGACTGTGTGTCTGGGCAAACAACCAGCCCCACAGGGGTGTAACCCAGGTAACCCGAGTGCCCAGTGACAGGGCTGCAGTTTCCCACCCACAGTGGCTCTTGTTTTCTAGCCCATGAGCTGGGGTTCCCAGTGGTCTCTCCAGCACCAGAGTGTCTCTTGTTTCAGCAGTCATGGAGATTTCTAGAGAGCACTAGCTTCTCACCTGGTTTTAACTGTGCTATCTGTTCAGTGTAGCATCCCGTCTACATTAACCTTGATTGCATCATCCCTTCCATTCCTCATTTCCATTTCTCGCCCCCCTGTTATCTGGGGAGGCAACAGGTCTGTCCCTTTGCCTTTCTGTTCTTCCTATTAATTTCTCTGCCTTTTACTGTCAGAGCTTCCTTTGCCCGCTCCCTCCTTGAACAGCATGCCAGTTGGGACCGGCATCTCATTAGACTGCAATTCCCTTTGCCTTGGTCCGGTGTACAAAGTGCCAGGACATCTCAAATTGAGCTGGGACTGTTGCCTCACAGACAGCAAGGTCACTGCAATCCAAGGAGTTCCTAAACCTGTGTGTATATGAGGTAACCCACGTTCATACAGTGCAAAAGGCAGCTCTGCAAACTTTAGAGCTGAGTCCTTAAACTGGTGCATTCCAGCACCCACACACTGCATAATTTCTTCAACAGATTTGATTTTATTATAATTGTTATTGTATAATTTATTTCCTCTGTAATGTCCAGAGGAGAGATTCCTTCCTGCCACTGTGGCAGGTGAGAAAAATGTGCAGGAGAAAGCACCAGGTGGTGGAGATCTGAGATAAGGCAGGAACCTGATAAGGGTGATCGGTGATGCAAGACTTGAGTATGTGGTAGATCACAGATACATGGTGATCTTCTTCCCTGCTGCACTCTGATGTGGCCCATTGTATGGCCACACCAGTCTGGGTTTTTCAGCACTTCGTGGTGTCCTCCATGGTCTCTCCCCAGCCTTCACAGCAAGAGGTATCTTCCCCTGAGCTGTGGACAATCCCACACTGGCACCCTAATGGGATGTCCATCATCCTCTGCCAGGCAACAGTGGGGTTAGGCTTCACTGCACCCTGGGGAAAAGTCTCTGGAAACTGTCAGCCTAAAGCAAATTGGAAGAGCCCCCCTACTGTGTTCAATCTGTTGATTAAAGCAGTAGCTGATCTTATTGTCATTCCTAGCAGATCGCCCTGAGTTTTCCAAGGCTGCTGCTGAGCCTGTTGTTAGTTTGGCTGGTTGCAATGATCTGAATTTATCCTAAGGGTTTTTGTTTTTTCCTTGTTACAATTTTGAGTCTGTTTGGAAAAAAACTTCTTTTTCATTTTGTGTTCATTGGGATTTCATGTGGCAGAACCGGCCAACCTGGCAAAAAACCTTTGATCATGAGTTGCTGAGAGCTGCTGAAGCAAATCAAACTGAACCAAGCTATGTGAAATCCAAAAAAGCTAAGCTATGGCCAAACCAGACCAAATTCAAAAAGACCCATCAGACCAGCCTCAGCCAGACCAAACCAGAGACCTACCTTAACTTGACCGAGCCTAACTGAATTAATATTTAAGGAGAATAGAAAGGCTCTTGGGCAGAAACACATTTTCTTTCCTGCTTCTACTGACTCTAGGAAAAGCTCTGCTCTGCTTTTCCCTAATAAGTGGACCTTCTGCTCAGATGCAGAGCACCCTAAGGTGAGAGAGTTGTTTGGGGAACTTGCCACAGCATTTCAGAAGGGATCTCTCTTCTATCCATAGTATAAATGAAAGCAGACAATCATCCTTACGCAGTATATACTTCCTTAGGAATCTCTCTGGATAGAACATGGGAAATGGTATCCGTTGTTATCACAGCACCATGACTTTTCTGCTGTGGTTGACACCAGATGCTAACCTGGATTTTCTCCTGTCTGGAGGTGACACACAGCTGTGATCTAAATGAAGGGATTAGGAAGCTTTTTGCCTGTCCCTGTGCCTGTGCATTATGATCACAGTCAGCAGCACCAACTCATGGCCTTGCCGCTGTCCACTCAACAAGGTATCCAACGGCAATCCCAATCAAGAACAGTAATTGTTAAATGGAACAGCTCTTTGGAGACCAGGTATTTACCAGGCTGTCACTGTCTATTGAAGTCCTTATGATTTTTTCTTATAAAAACATGGAAACAAACAAACAAGCAACCCAGAAGAAATAATTTTCTGCAGTCCCAGCAGTTAGGATGAAATCTTTGTATTTAGACCTTCTCTTCTTCCCCATGCCTCAGGTTGAGCTCATTACTTTTCCCAGCTAATTAGCATGCAGCCTGCAGGTTCCACAGCATCAGCTAAATATAAACCATCCTTTTATTTTTTCTTTTTGTTTGAGGGCTGTTGACAGAGCTTTTTGTTCACTTGAAAGGTAGAGGATTAGCCATGTGAGGTTCCTTCCTCATGTCTGTCTCCTGTCATCTCATTAGCCAGGCACACATCCAAGGCAATGCACTGGGCAAGGTGTCAGACAGGAAAATGTCACAGCTGCACTCAAGGGAGTGAGTGCCTGGGCTCTCATTTGGCCACATTCTAGTGCTGAGGACAGGAACTCAGCTCTCATCACTCTGGGCTATTCTTGCCTGCCTCCTGGCTGTTACAGGGAAGTTGTCTCTCCTCAAGGTGCTTTGGAGTTGTCCACATTGTTTTCCTGGAACAATCCAGTTTGGGGAGATGAGTGGCTGAGGCCTATGAATAGAAGAGTTAGAGGGGGATTGATCCCAGTCATCATCCTTTTGGTTTAACCAACCGGTGCTTGTAAAATTCTATGAGGTCTGTTAAGAAATTAGCCTCCAGCATATATGGGGCAATGATATGTGTCCTCTCCGTGTCCTTTCATGCTTCTACCAACAGAGCTGGCCCCCATATCTCTCTTGTCTGCCAGTTTGTAGTGTTTTAGGAGTGATGACATTCCAGACTGAGGAAGAGTGAACACAGCTTCTGATGTTAATTTCTCATCATTTGGTGCCCCCTGTGTCCTTTTCATACCCATTAGGAGGACAGGATGACATTAAGGGAGCCACAGACCGCATTTCAAAGCCTAAGGGATCCCACCTTGGCTGAACTGTAGCTGACATTTCACCCACCCTGGGCTTTAAAGTGCAGCAAAGACCCTCTGGGCATGATACACGACCGTTTTATAGAGCACTGAAACAGCATTCTCCAGCTGGGATAATAAATGAGGGGATTCTTTTTTTCCAATGGCTCCTGTTGGAACACATTATGAAATCCTTTGTGAGAGGCTTTAAAAAGTGCCTTTAAAATTAATTCAAATGGAGTGAGACTTGGCAGAGTTTGAAGTGGAAGAAAAATGTGGGGGATGGAGAATCTCCAAACCAAGGGAAATAATTCAGGGAGCATGGAGAAAGCTTGTGAGCAGGATTAGATCTCTTTCCTTCTCCCAAATAATGAAGCAGGTGGCAAGACCCAGATTTCCCTCCCTGAAGTTGACACACAGTTGGCCAGTTTATCACTGAATCACAGGTGTGGTCACACATTCATTAGCCTACAACAACAAACAGCTTGGTGTGGACCCTCAGAACGTGCTCAAAGTGTTAAGATTGGTAGAGCTAGGGCTGATGTGTTAGAGGCTTTCTAAGTCCTCACAGTTCTGCTGGGGAGCCTGTTTAAAGTAGGTGCTTTCTGAAAAAGGCTTGCTTTCTGGCTCAGATTAAAGGGTTTCTATAAGGAGTAATAAATGAAATTTGAAGACAGGGATGAGTATGAGAATCTGTATGGTAAGGTCTCTCCTAAATATTGAAGTCTTCAGAGAAAAGAGAGAAAAATTAGTCCATAGCTGAAGCATAAGAGAGCTGGAGCTTTCTTTGGCCTTGGGAGAGGGAGGGAGAAGGGAATAGTGTTTAGGGATCTCCACAGTCTGCCAGTGAAGCCTTCTGGTGCAGCAGAGGTCTTGTGTCATTGCTGTGATTTCCAAAAGCATCATGATGGCACATTTGTGGTACTCAAAACGAAAAGAGAAGCTAGAACTCCTGTGGCTTGATTACTAGTCTGGCTCTGCTATCTTTTCCTGACATCCAGCCTCATTGCTACACTAGAACCACTAGTTTCAAAGCCTTAATTCCTCTGTGCCTGCTCCAAAGTTGATCCATATGTTAACTGTGCAAGCTGGGTTTTCAAAACTGAAAATATGCCTTGGGCTGTTTTAATGTTTCATCTAAATTGGGTCATTCATTTCTGAAGAGAAGATTAGGGAAAAAACAAACACCACTGCTCTGACCACACTGAGCAAAATTCTGACAGATGGGTGGTTGGGAAGTGCAAGCCTATATGTTGGAGATGGGAATCAATGTTTGTAAAATTCCACTCAGCCTAACTAGAACTGCCCCAGTAAAGCTATGCATCTTTGCAAACTCCTTGGCCCATCTATTTTCTGTAGAGACTGGCTGTATCTGGATTGCTCTGTCCTCAGAAGCACCTGTGTTTGCTGAGCTTGCTTTGCCTTCCTTTGGCTCCTGCAGACCAATTTGACAGCACTTCTAGAGGGCGATTTTTCTGGTGCAACTGTTACTGTGTTGTATCATGGTAAAGTTTTCAGTCCACAAAGCATCCTACAGCACTGCTGCTGAAAGCTGTCTGCCCAGTTCCCTGTTTTCTAGAGGAGTATTCCCTGGGATGCAGGTGAGGGTAAGGCTGGAGGAGGTTCCCCCTTCAAGTACTGCCCTAACTACTGCTTATGGCGAATATTAGGAAGGACTAAATGAGGGAAATGCAAAATGCAGGAGAATGATCTCATGCTGCCCACCCCATGAGACTGGCTTTCTTTCTTCCTCTGTCACTGCACTCCTTGCTGTCAGGGAAAGGTGGCATAAGGTAAGATGTTCATTGAGAGCAACTCATTTCTCCTTCCCTGAATAATGAGCCTGATTTGTGCTGTTCCTTATTATAACCAGATGGATTCATGCTTCAAACACATAAAATCCCATGTAAACCCTGAAAAATCAGACTTCAAGATCTTTGCAAATCTAGCATCCCAAATTAATGATAATTTTGAATGAATTTGGCTTTGTTTCTGTCCCTCAGTTCATCAGGTGTGAAGATAATAAAGCCACCTGATTCAACACGGGAAGTGCTGATGAATAATTCATTAATACCTGTGGCACTCAAATGCTGTCATGAGCAGAACTAGGGAAAGTCTTTGAGGATGATCTTGATTCCTGCTGAAGGCTGTGAATGAGCTGGAGCCAGAGAGGCTGAGGCAAAACTGGGGGCATTGGAGCAGTGGGAGTCACCACGAGCAAAGAAAAATGACTGTCATTGTGGTCCCTCAATCTGGAAACCTTCTCCCTGGCCCTTCTGAGGAGAGAAGACATGAGGGTACATGTCTTGGGGTTCTTGGTGATAAGACTGGAAGTGCTGAGGAACAGCCATGCCCTGATACTTGGAAGTGGGATCCCGAGATGGGATAAGTGGGTCATCTTCATGACAGCATTCCATCATGCAATTTCCAGCTATAAAGAAGCACCAAGATGGAGAGACAAATGGCTCTTCTTGTGGGAATGTGGTATTAAAAGAGGAACTCCACCAAGCCCTGGCTCTACTCTGTGTGTAAGGCAGGACAATGTCAGCTAATTTACCTGTCTCCATGCTGCTGGCCTTCATCACTCCTGCTCCTTGCCCACCATGCAGCCAGGGATTAGAATGGGAGTAGGCAGCTCATGCCATGAGCCCAAACGTAACTAACCTGCAAGGGAAGGAAGAACATGTGTTAAATATTAAATAGTGCATAGCCATTAAACACTTCTGAAAAATTTCATCTTGGGTATACAGACTTATGTAACTGCTAATCAGTGGGTGATCCCCCAAGTGGTAGTTTGTGTCAGCAGAGTGGATTAAATGCTTGTGCACACAGTGCAAGGAAAACCATCCCCATCTGCTCCTCAGATGGGCTTCCTCATGCTGTTTCTGATCCCATATAGTTTTCTCAACCCCTAAACTCTGTGTCTTTTCCCTTATTGCCTCGAGATGCTAAGCTATTGAAAGATTTAGTTTCAAATATTGGCACTGCAAAAGGGGAAAGAGTTTTCTGAGAGGTGGCTCACATATGCAACAAAAAAAAAAAAAAAAAAAAAAAAGGGTCNAAAAAAAAAAAAAAAATAGGGTCCTTTGGCTATAATGGTGTGGTTCTCCAGTTGCTGGGCAATTCAAAGCATCTGACATACTTCTCATGGCACAGTGGTAGTATGAGCTCTCTCTGCCCCACAGAAGTCCATAACTTAACAAAGAAATCAAAGTGATCTAAGTGATTGGAATAAACTGTCTGGAGGACTGGTGGAGGTAAAACATATCCCCAGGTGATCCAAGTGTCTGAAACCCTGGTCACTCCAACTTCTTCCATGGTATATCACCAGAACATCAGGACATGGATCTGCAAATGTCTCTTGACTGTCTTGGCTCCAGGTGGACAACCTAGGTCAGGTCAAACAGTGAGATACTACTTTGCACCAGGTCAGAAGTTACCTGCTTGGGATAGAAATACACTTTGCAATAACCTGAGCAGTTTGAGCTAATATTTGATCAAGAAGTGCCACAGCAATGGTGTTTTCCGCTGGAAAGTTCCAGTATATTGAAATCCAGATTGTGTAGCAATAAGAGCTGACTTCAATGATGGGAAAAAAAATATATGTGCAAGAGTATACATTTGTAGAGAAAGAAAAGTTCCCAGACTGTCAAACCCGTGATGAAATATTTGTAGCTTTCAGTTTGTAGCAGCTTTCCATTCTTGAAATGTTAGTTAATTCACACATAGAAAAAGAAAAAGGAAAAAAAAGCCTTGAAAGCGATAAATGTTGGAGAGGCTGCATGAATAGAGGTCTGTAGCCTTGGAGCTGTTGAAGAGGCACTCTTGCTACACAAAAGTCAGGCTGTCTGTCAGGAGAGCAAGATCTCCCATCTCCTCAGAGGAGTGCCTGGGCAGGCTCTCAGCCTGCAGTGGTAGCCAGCAGCTGGCCAAGAGCACCTTTTGTCCAAAGGGCCATTTGGCAGTGAAAGGACACGTTGCCATTGGACAAAGGGAAAGACACTGTGACTCCTCCTCCCTGCTGCTTTCCCCTCCCGAGCCACAGCTGGATCCATCCCTCTCCCTCTCAGGCTGAGGGGTGGGAAGGAGAGAGGGGAAGATATGCCAGCAAGGAGGGCCGGGTGATAGCAGCCTGTTTGTAACCCTTGATAAATGCCAGAGTGCAGGCAGCGTGAAATGAAGAAATATTGCTTCTGGTAAATATTTATTTTATATCAGAAATTAGCATACCAAATGTAATTAAAAACAAATTTATGTGCACGTCCCTCCCCCCTCCCAAGTCTGTCAAATTACAGCTTAGAATAACTAGTCATGAAGAATGTGGCCTAATTAGCAAGCATCCCAGCCTACTGCTGCTGTTTGATAATTACCCTACAATGAGCTTCTGAAATAAGGATTTCATTACCCCTCTCTGCCCTCCTTCAGACGAAACCAGTACCTTTCTGTTGGTGAACACTTGAGTGCCTACGTGACAGAGCCAGCCTCGAAATCCCTCGCTTTGCTGAGCTGGGGACAGGTGAGTGACACCTGTCAGCAGAGGCACCCCTGGATGTGGGGCAGTTTTTGCAAGGTAGGCACTGGGATGTCACCTGTGCTCCTCAACTCCTTGCCCAGGCACCCAGAAGCTTGCCCGAGGTGAGAAGAGTGATAGGACGGCTTGGATGAAGGGAGACTGAAGAGAGGCATCGGGAAGAGCAATTAGAAAGGTCTCAAGACAAACAGGAGAGCGGTTAATCCCGGTCTGGCGTGTGGCTGCTTAATTGCTTATCCTGGGGCTGCTCAGGGAGTGCCTGCGTGCAGTGAGCCTGCTGCCTCCGTTCACCAAGGCATGCATGAGATAAAAACCAGTTTTAAAGAGGGCTTGCAAGTCTTAAATCCATCAGAAATGACCCATTAGCGGCAAGGAAGAAAAAAAGGGAAAGAACCAGACGGTGCCTTGTGAAAGACAGCCTTGTTGTTACAGTAAAACCAAGGCTGCCTTCCCCAGCCCTGCACAGGTTGAGCCTGTGTAGAGAGGCTGCTGGCTCCTGGGGACCCGAGGTTTGGGAACACGTGTAGCTCATTTTCTTCTCCTGAGATTTTTTACTCCCAGTGATCCCTGCATCTTGTGCACATGTGCCTGTCTCATGGCCCCTGTCTCACTCTGGGCCTTTCTTGCAGATCCATTCTCCCCCCACAAGCATCCACAGACTCCCAGGGGCAGGGTGGGTGGGGGACAGTCCGTGGGGTAGGTCCTCAGGAGACTTTGCAAGGACTCACTGCCTGCCTCAGTCCGCTTGTTTTGGAGCCCCTTGCTCCCCTTCTCCTTAGGGCAGAGGACAATGTGCTTTTAGGATCTGCTTTGTCTGACTTAGTTTAAACACTGACATGTGTATATATGAGACAAATGATGTCATAGAAGAGTCTGTTTTCCTCACCTGACCAAGCAGACACCCCAGGGTTACTTGCTAAGAAAAACAACAGTGAAATGAATCCTGTTTCAAGATCTTGTTTTCCCACAAATAGAGGCTAACCAAGACAAAGCAGAGGAGAGGGGCAGCTAGTATTAAAGAACAACAGAATTAACTGTAATGGGAAGCATTTCCCAAGAGGCTTTTTAAAAGATGCTTTTCATCAGCACACAAGAGAGGCATTGGCTTTGTCTGCCTTGGTCTGAGATGCTTTACCAAGAGGAGTAAGGGCACACAGAGATGAGATTTTGGAGAGAACCACAGCTGAAAGGGTCACACTAGAGCTGAATTCTCTGGAAATTCAGAAGTGATGCTGAGGCCCCCTCAGCTCCATTGCTGGTGATTTTGATAGCTTGGTTGGAAGGATGAGGTATAAGGCAACCAGAGGCTTTAGGGAGAAACCTTGTGTGTGTCTGGGAAGGTCCTAGGGACTTCTGTTCAAGCCACCCACATCTTTAAGAGCAAAAGAACAGCATTGTCTTACCCCTTCCATCCCAAGTGGGACCAGAGACTTTGGATCCCCTCATGGGTCACTGGCTGGTGGTGCACTTTGGGTGTGAGGAAGACAAAAAGCACCATGCTGCTGCTGGGCTGAGACATGCTGGTAGCCTGAAGGAGGGCAGAAAGAGAGGGAAAGGGACTTAGATGGCTTAGGAAAGCCTTCCTGAAATTCTGCTGTGACCTCTGTCCCTGGGCTGACAGTGCTCCCAACTTTTTGGAGTCCTCCTTCTCTTCCTGAAGAGGACAGAGAGGATCTCCATGCTGACATTGCAAATGCAGCAGCCCCAGGCACTGGTTTCCTAATTGCTGTGCATGGCAGGGTCCTCTTGGGGATCCAGTAAGGAAGGCTATTGAAGATAGAGAAGGCTGGCGTTTCATTTAAGTCGTTAGAGAACTCCTCAGGGAGCTGGAGGGAAGACAAAGTGAAAGATATGGTGAGGGAGAGGGGGAGAGGCAGGAGAAGAGGAGAAAAGGAAGGAATGAAGGAAGTGTGGACAAAACAGGATGGAAATATAGTGAAGTATATGGAAAGCAGAAAAAGAAGGAAGAGTAGAGAGAAAGCAGTGTGGGCAAAGGAGGGGGGGGGGGGTTGGAGGAAGAATGCCCCCATGTCAGAGTATGAGAAAAAAAGACCTGGTACTTACCAAAGCAAGGAGCAGGAGCACTGCAAGTCTTTTGCCTGGTGTGTCCTCAGGTCTTGTGGCAGCCTGCTTCTTCCACCCCTCTTTCCCCTCTTTTACCCTGCTCTTTGTGTCACCTTCTCAGTTAGTGCTCTGCAGCCATCTCCCTCCCCTGAATTGGGCAGCATCAGGCAGATTTTTAACCTTGGAGGTTTTTACTTTAATTTCTAATAGCAGTGAACACAGCATGGTCTCATTCACTCACTCTTTATTTTCCTTCTTTCCTTATTTTCTTTTTACCCCCTTTCCCCTCTTTTCGCTTTTTTTTCCTTTTAATTTTTTTTTCCTTCTTTTCTTCCTTCCTGTTTTATTTCCTTCTCTCCCCCTCTGCCTCTCTGTCTCTCCCTGCTTTTGAACTCCAAAGGTCTTTTCCATCCCCTGCTTCTCTACTCTCAAAGAAGGAAAGCAGGCAGCTGCTTGCAGAGCAAGGAAAGGAGCTGACCAGCAGTGGAGTGAGCTTAACATTGCAGGCTCTATTCTCATGAACTTCTAATTGGAAGTAATTAGCTTGTTTTCTTTGGCAATATTTTCTCATGAAAAAAATAACTGTTTCCTATACACATT
Organism: Orthonyx spaldingii; assembly: GCA_013397795.1. Lineage (NCBI taxonomy): Eukaryota > Metazoa > Chordata > Aves > Passeriformes > Orthonychidae > Orthonyx > Orthonyx spaldingii. The sequence goes on along the minus strand of VZTJ01002321.1, from coordinate 2,566,786 downwards.
TTGGGGGGGG
>VZTJ01002321.1:2548540-2566754 GCA_013397795.1 Orthonyx spaldingii | reverse complement strand
GGGGGGGGTTAGCAGATTGTTTCTTTTATCAAACATTATGTTTTATAGATGGAGGAAAATCACAAATTTGTATAAGAAAAATCTACTCTCTTGTCTTCCTCTATTTCCACACATGGAAAAATTGCATGTCTGAAGAAGTGAAGTATTTTCATGGATTATTTTGAAAAAGTAATCTTTTTTTTTGTGGTTGTAGAGCAAAAGAAAAAAAGAGATGGTTTTAATGAATTCTGCTGGTATTCTGAATAGGCAAAGCAAAATAACCTCACTAGCTGTTTCACTGCTGTCTTTTAGCATGGGAAACTGAGACATGGACAACTTCATGGGCTGGCTCAAAGGCAAACTGTGAGTCTGTATGAAAGTGAAGCATCATTCCTGGCTTGCAGGCAGTGCCACGCTTGAAATGACTTCTCTGCTGGCCATGAATCCCGTGCATATCAGCAGCTCAACATCTCTGTGTAGCCCAGGAGGTAACCACAGTTTTGCTTGCCCTGAGGATGGGGAAATGGGAGAGGGGTTGGATTAAACTAGTCAGCCGTGCCTAGCTGCCTTACAAACAGTTACCTCTTTCCAGGCTAAATTGCACTGTGCTTTTTCCCCACCACACACAGTACATTTGACCTCACCTGCTCCAGTGTTGTCCCACCCCAGTGCCAGCTGCACCCTTGCCCTCAGGGCAGTGGGCACACTGGTTGAGAGCTGTCCAACAAAGATGTTCCTGCAAATGAGAAGGCCAGGGAGGGATGGGAAGGAGATTTAATTGCTAAAGTTCAGTATGTTTTCCAGACCTTGCAACACAGGCTTTTTCAAATGCGGGATGCGTCAAAACTAATTGCTCTCCAGGCTGGCCTGCTCCTTAATTAGAAAGTGTTTTAAAGCCCCTTGTCAACTCCCTGCTGATAAAACTGCTTTGCAGTATGAAATGAGATCCAGCTGCCCCAGCACCTTGCAGCACTGCTAGGGCCGAGGCCGGAGCACAGGATGCCCAGTCTTCTCCCTGCAGAGAAACCCCACAGGACTGCAGTGCTGTGGGGTTCAAGGGTGGCCTCTACTTCTGGCCAACTCATCTTCCCTCAACCTGTTTCCAAACAGGACTGTCCCCCAGGATCTGTGTTCTTCCCTGGGAAAGAAATTCTCCTACTAGGAATTGCACTTCAGTGAGGACATGAGTGGTTGTCTTAGGTTCAGTCTTGAGGCTGGACAACAGGAGAGCATCAAGAGGCAAGCAGGGGAGTTGCTCCCAGGCTTTCCCTGGCATGGAGATGCCACTGCATCAGCTCTCCTGTCTGAGCTGGTCCAAGCTGTAGCAGATCCATGGGAGAGAGAGGAAGCAAATAGTTTCCAGCACAGCTTCTTCATTCTGAATGTGCCCCCCTTCTCTGCCTTTCCCCAGTCTGCCATTGTCATTTCCCAGTTGGCCGGCTCCACAAACATCTTAATTTCATGCCTGCTTGTCAGGGCTGCTTTGTGAAATGTCTGAATGACATTAGCACAGTTTAAGAGTGTGACAGACTGAGGAGCAGCAGCCTCCTGTGATCGCCTATTCCAGATGGTTAAGTGACAAATCTCACTTCTGATATCTTAACTAGAGAGGTGCAGGAGGAAAACATCTCCAGGGAACACCAACACCCCACCCCCCAGCTCTGAGCCTTTGCTGGGACCAGGCAGCGGTTAATCCATACGGAAGGAGACGTGCAGCAGATGCCATGTTCTTCAGGGACCCTGGAAATATTTTCCCCTCCCTCTGTTGCTGTCTCGTATCAATTACATGCACAGCCATAAAGAGCTCATCCATACCCAGTGCTTTTTCCTGCAAGTGTCTTTCACTCAGCAACTCTTCTCACTAGGGTGATACCCTATCACATTGCTTTCAGATGGTGTTTGCAATCTCATAGGAATGCTTTAAGCCCCGAGCCATTGCAGGACATTTGGGGGAAGAAACTGCATTCCCTATGGTAGTGAAAGACAAACATTGCTGGGGGTGAGTTTAGAGTCAAAACTTGGGGTGTGTGTGCGTATAAAGGGAATGTAGTCAAGGCTGGTGAAGCCCCTGGCTCAGGGCCTGTAAGTTGCTTGCATCTTGACTGCCTTGCTGGTTGCAGCTTTATTTTCCAGTGTAACCCCTCCTGAATCATATCTGGTTCCTGGACCCCTCATTAGTGTAAAGTCTCCTACTGCCATCACCTCTGGGAGTGATAGAAATGCATTGTATGACTAGTGCTGACAGGTTCAAACTCTGCTAGCAAGAAAAACTAGAAGTTTCTGGGTCAGCACAACAATTGCGTGCGTGTGTTTATGGATTGCTATTCTAACTCTTGAAATGCAGCTGACCCTAGCCTGAAGGACAGCAGCTGATTGGAAGGACAGCACAGGGCAGGACAGGAGGTAGCAGGGCAGGAAGTGAAGCAAAATACTGTCAAACTGGGGAGGATTACTTAGTGATCTCCAACAGCTAGAGTTTTGTGCCTGCTCTGCAGTATAGCAGTGTACAACACTTCCTTTTGTCCATGCAATATAATGTAAATTCCCATCTGGCTCGGGATCTAGATCCTGAGATGACGCTGTCCTTTCTCATGCTGTAGCAACAAATGTATTCTGGGTCTGCAGGCCACAAAAAATTCAACACACAAGGTCAATATTGAGAGGCTATGTCCTCCTATACTCCCAGTTCTGTTCCCATTGCTATAGTTACAGCATCTGTGTGTTTGCTTTGTAAATGCCCTTGCCTCCCCTAATCCCTGCTACCCCAGCCTCTATTCCCAAGATCAGACACCTCAGGGGCAGAAACTCACAGAGCCTTTGCTGCCAGCTCACTTGGCTTGCTTGTGTCAATAACCTGGGCAGGGAGATCAGCAGCTTTACTAGCACCCAAACAGGGCAAAGTGTCCATCCTTCCTGCCCTGATTCAGTCTCCCACCCCTGAAGAGAGGGCTCCCTGCCTCCTGGAGTGAGAAGCTGAAGTCATTAGCAATTGGTCTGGGTGGTCAGAATGAAAGACAACAGCTGATCAGAAAATAAAACCAGAGACTCTGGGGAGAGGAACTAAATCTGGCTTTTACTTATCTTACATAAAATAGCAGCAACCTGGTAGGTAGATAATTGCTTTTGTGAAATGCTTGGATTTCAATGTAATGGTTGAGGGTTTCCTGGTGATGCCATATGAATAAATTTGGAGTCAACGTAGGTACTGCTTTCAGCTTGATGAGATGTTTGCTTTTGGTGGCAGGTGGCTCACAATTGCAACTAACGCTCTGCTCTGTGCTTGCACTCAGCTGCTGCAGTCTGGAGGCAGGTCTGACTTGCAGACTCCTGAGCAATGCTCACAGGAGGCATCCATCAGCATCCTGGTCTCTGCCTGCCTTCCTCCTATTGTGGTGAGGCACATGTGTTACTTCAGAAATATCCTTTGAGCCTCTTAGAAATAGAAATACATGGGAATTAGTACATGCTGTTGAAACCCTATCTTCTGTCCTCTGCAGATGGGAGGCAGAAATGGGGTTGGATCCAGACAGGATTACTCTGGATGGCTGAAACGATCCCCAGCCTGGTCCCACAAGAATGATAGACAGACAAATGAATGCAGGGGGAACAGATGTCTGAAACCTTGCCAGTGAAGAAATGTTTCAAGTTAGGTACTCAAAGAAGAAAGGAAATGTTCGAGGGCTGAAGAAAGGTGACCTGGCCTGATTTAGTTCACCTGAGTAGCTCTGAGTGTGAGGAATCACCTGCCCCAGCCTTGGCTGGCACATGATGTTGCTCATCACCTCCAGCCCCTGCTTCCCTCCCCAGAGATCCTGGAGGAAAGTGACAAGCAGAACAAAATGGAACCTGTGGGACTTGGGAAGACAGCAGCGAAGTCCCCAGCCGTGAGTAAACTGTGCATTTCTCAGCGCTTTTAATCTCCTTATTATGGTAATGGGCTGATAACTGATTGTGTAGTTAAAATGGAATTTGGCACCAGGGCTGCCGTTTCTCTGACTTCAGAGAGATTCTGCAGTAAACAACCTGGTAAAGAGCTATAAGAGCTGATGTTCTGCTTCAAACCTGTGCTAATGGGAATATGAAGAAGTGCAAGAGAATAAAGAGAAGCTGAATTTATGCGGATGGAGGCATCAAATGGCCCTGGATAAATAAAGCATTTCTTGGCCTAGAAAGTGGATGGTAGGAGAGGTCACCCTGTGGGTGGAGATGAAAAGGCATGGGAAAAGCAGGAGTTGTGCAAATAAAGAACTCTAGGGCCACTGCCTTCAGTGTACAGCATCAGCACAATCCTGCTGCCATGGCTGCACACATAGCCTCAGCAGGTAACTGGCCGAGCTCACACTGGTGGTCCCATCATCCTCTTACCCCTGCAGGAGCACATCACATTCTTCTGGTGTGGTTCCCCTCTGTTAGTCCCAGCTGCTCACCCAGTCTTTTTACCACATTTCTTTTCTTCTTCTTCTGCTGTTTTATCAATTCATAGATGCTGATTTTGTATTGTCTGCTGTGTTGCCTGCTATGAGATCCAGCATGAGCCAGCATTTTGGCTAAGCATTTGCCCTCCATGGCTTTGCTTTGAATTTTCTAAATATTTCAGAACTTAACGCTATTGCTTTACCTGATCTGGCATCTTTGCTCCTGTCCTGTCCTGTCCTGTCCTGTCCTATCCTATCCTGCTGCATATCCCGCTGTTAACTGTAAGACTTTCCCAGCAAAGCACGGACTAATGTCCAAGACCTGTGGTTTGTTCTTACATCTGCGCTCCTGCCAGTGATTTGGCATCTACAAAGGAGGAAAGGGATCTCTATCATGGTCCTAGCAATTAAGTTGCAGAGGATAAGCAACACCAAAGTGACAGGGCTGTGAACCTATCTGTCCCCACCCCTATAAGCACATTTCTTCCACACTACAGAAAAAGCAGGGGAAGAACCTCTCGCCACTTACCCTACTGAGACAGGTGACAACTGATAAGGCAAACTGCAAACCCCTCTGAACTGCTGAGCTCCCAGTACTTTTCTAGTTCCTGAATTCTGAGGAATTTCAGGTTGATGGCCTGATGGCTGCAGAGAAAAACCTTGAGCAGTCTTGCTGGATTTACCCCAATGCAGATCTGTAGTTATGCTCCACCAATTACGTTGCCTGCTCCATTCTCCCTCTGAAGAACAGAAAGGAAAAAAACATCATTATGAGGATCTGCTTTTACTTTTTTCTGCACTCACAGTCAAGTACATTTGTGTGGGGACAAAAGACCCATTGAATTTCAAGGTCTCGGGCAGCAGCTATTTCCTCCATTAAGCAAGCGGACATGGGGAAATGAGGGAATGTGTATTGATTGATTTTACCAAGGTCCATTATAGGTTGTGTGGATTGAAATATCAATCTGGCTTTGACATTAGGCAGAGAGGAAGCTGGACTTCTGAGAGGATGCTGTAATGAGAAAGCACCGGCTTGGGTTTTTTGGTGGGCTCAGCAAGAGGGGGTTGAACAGCGTCCCCAGGTGCCACAACTGAGGCTATGTGCAGATGCTGCAGGTAGTCATGGGGTACCCACAAGCAGCCTCCCAGCCCATCCTCTCCCACATGAAAACTATGGATGGTAGCCATGTGGTGTGTGAAGCCTCCGACCCCACCATGAGCACATAGGGGTGGGGTTGCCCTTGCACCCCAGGCACCCTCTGCCCATGTGCTAACACTGAGAATGACACTTAACGTGGCTCCTTCACAGGAGAAGCTTGGGGACTACACTCAGCCTGTCCCTGAGTACTGGGTGACTGGTGCTTGATAAAATAGCAGTGTTTATGGAGGAGACCACTGGAACCTACAGCCTGAAAGGTGCATCTTAGGGAAAGTAGTGTCTGTCTGGTATGATTAGCTGAGAATGCCATATGGAGGCTTTTATCCAGCTGCACGTAGCATCTTCAGGTAACAAGAGGAGGATCTGCATCCCTGCAGAAACTCCTTGCTGGCCTTGCTCTGCAAGTGGTGGGAAGCAAGAAGGTCTGAGGGGATTATACTGTGATGCCCAACAGGGTTTGTGGGCTAATGGATGTCTCACACTCACCTTTATTCCTGACATATGTAGAATAAGGAGAATTCACTGTGTAAATAAGAGCAAGTTCAGCTCCTTTAGGCAAAGCAATATTGCAAATCAAGCTGTGCCGATGCACACAGCACGTGCCAAGCTGTGGAACTTCTTGACACAAGATGTTAATGGTGAGAATAACTCAACCGAGCTTGATGACACATGTAGGTAGGCAAACCAGCATGTGTAGTAATACAATCTTTTGATCCACGGCATAAGATGGAGTTTCTTTTCTAGCTGTTAGTTCTAGGGGATTTTCCCAGCTTTTTTTTTTTTCAGCCTGCTGAACAAACACATTTTTGCTATATGCATGCTTCTGTTTGCACTAATTTTTCTAGCGGGGATTAAAGAGGTAACAAATGTTTTTAATCTGAAGGATGCTGCTTGACTGATGTACCCTGAGTCAGAAATGTAGCTCACAGAAATCTGTGAGATTTTCTTTTCTTCCCAGAGCTGTCAGTAAATCCAATAACACCATCCTACAGGTCAAGCCCCTTAACCAGCCCTGCCGTTGTCTGGGAGAATTTGTGACCTTCTTCAGTCCTGACAGTCAAAAGTATGCTCTACACTTCTGCTGGGAGAATCTCCTTGTCCTTTTTTTGTCTACACCCCAGTTCCCTCATCCCAAACTTTGAACTTGTCAGATACTGTCGATCAACTTGGAACAAACAGACTCTGTTTGCTGCCTGCTCGGCTGCCCACTGCATATCCCTGTCACTGTGGTTGCACACCAGATTCAAGGCAGTGTTCCCTGGTGTGAGCTGGGCTCTTGTCTTTTCCTTCTCCTCCACTGCACATCATTTGTGTCCTTGTCACCTCTCTGATGCCATGATGCCTTCTCATCTTGCCTTCTCCCTGGCCTCTCCTCATTAGATGTCACTTCCAGCCGTTGCATTGGTCTCTTTCCCTTTACACAGTCCAAGGAACACCCATTAGCATAAGACTTCCCCTCCTTGCAAGTCACAGGCAGTCCCACTCCTCTTGGGCTTAGTGTCTAATTTTAGCATTACTTTTTCTTACAGCTACTCTTCCCATAAGGTCAGAAGTGTGCCTACCCTGTCAGAGACATTATTCTCTTGGCAGCAAGCAGATATTTTGCCATCATAAAAGCCAGACTTCTCAGAAGAAAGCAACCTTTTTTAGGCATTAGGGATGCTGTAATGCAGGGTCATTAGGTTAGGCTGGCATGAAAAAGCTCACACACACAACAGCTGGGGGTTCCTCTCCAGCCCTGCACTGAGCAGCAGAGGGGTCTCCCTTTCCTGCCTGGCACTGATCTATGACTGTGCCTCCCAAGAAATTCCACACATGCACAGACCTGGGCTAATACCATCTAAGTGCTGCCTCTGGGAGCAGCTCCCTCTTTTTATTCCCAGTTCCCAAGGTGTAGGTGATCCCTGCAGACTCTGCAGAGGTCTGTGCCTGGGGATGGCTCTAATCTTGGTCCTTTACCCAGAGGTTTTTACTCTGTTGTTGTGTTTCAGAGAGGTATTTAAGTGCTGGGGAGAGCAGAGTGCAGCAGAGGTCTCCCCTAGCTCCTCTGGGAGAAAGATGTGCTTCCCTAAGCAGGCATTCCCGGGTCATTGTACATCTCTTTGAGTAGGGCTTTTCACAGAAACTGCCTCTGTTGTCTCTGAGTTGACTGACACCCTGTGTGAAGTGAGCTGCCTTTTGGTAGCACTGCATTCGTGGTATGACAGGGCTGTGTATTGAGGTTCATCGTGAAGAAAGGCAGCCTATGAATTATTTAAGCACCTCTGTTTCTGATTAGCTTATGACTAATGTTCATTGCACTAACCCCTGAGACGTAGCACGTTAAAACTACTGGAGAAAATATAATGGATTTAATTGCTTTCTAGGTACCAAGGTACACACAGAGCTTTTGTGGGCTTTTGTGTATTTGTTTTGCTTTTAGTTTTAAATAGGCATGCTGAAAGAGAGCTCAGAAAGTCTGCTCAGGGACTGGGAGTCCACAGTGGGCCTGAATCATTTTTCAAGGTCAACAGGGAACAACAACGGGGAGTGAATACCACAGCAGACAAGAGAATAGGAAAGAAATCTTCTTCTGATTTTACATTAAGGTTTTAAAAGCCTTAATACCAGGAACACGGAGGAGAGATTGCCTTGAGATAGCCCAGGGAATGAAGGGTGCATAAGCAAAACCAGAAAATTTTACATCATGTTGAAAAAACACAGAAAATAGTGTTGGTGGAGCTCAGAAACCACAGCCTGATGTTAGAGCAAGTTCATAAATGCCTGGTGTGTACTGACCTCTTTGTTGTCTGTGGCTGGAATTGGAGGCCATTTCTCCTGCTGGAGTGGATCTATGACAACCCCATGTACCCACCTCTTAGGAGAGAGTGTGAGTTTTACATAAAAGCTCAGCTACTAACCCCTGTATAGATTGAAGACACCAGCCCGGGACCTGGCAATTCAGATATTTAACTAGCAGTTTCATGTAGGATTTGGATTCTCAACACTACAGTTTTCCAAATGATTCCTGTACCTATTAGCATCCCCACCTTGCCAGGTGGCAGAGCTATCTTTGAGTTACTGGGATCCACAGATATCTTTTTGTCTGCTTCCCTTCTTTCTGTGGGTCAAATGAGTTGAAAACTCTTAGATTGTGCCTCTTTATTCACATGCACTGCCTGTTAGCTGTGTGTCTCTCTGGATAGCTGTGTGCTGGCTTATTAATCACCTGAGTTATATTTGCTAACTAAGGGTCTTGATCACAAAACCCAAGCAGCAACAAAAAAAGAAAACATCATTATTCATTGTATTATTCCACAATATCAGAGCCACCTGCACCACATTCCCAATGGTGTTAGCTTCCTGCAGACCTTTTCCTCAGCTGAGCTCCCTGTAGGTAAGACAGCTAGAACAAAAGCCACTTAGAACAAAAATTTGGGGTCCAGGAGGAACATCAGGATATTCCCTGCTGGAAACCTCAAACTCCTGCAACCTCCTTCAAAACCTGCATCTGGTTCCCAAACTTCTTTTTTTTTTCTCCACATAGGTCTTGTTTGGGTTCCTTCCATCTAAAGGAGCAGTATTTCTTGGGTTTGTCAGGATTGTCTGAGACCCCACTTAAGATCAAGAAAAAGGGAAAAAAGAGAAATATGTTATAACAAATTCAAGAAGCAAAGTCTCAATAGCACAATGTACCATTCATTGAACTAAACAGCCTTTTCAGTGGGTGCTTCATCTGTTCTCTTCATCTGGAATAGATAAGATTTCTCTTGTCCTTAATATTGCTCTTCTCCTGTAAGAGGATCCTGGTCTGAAAATTTCATATGGAGGCATTTGCACAGCAGACATGCAAACGGTGAGCAGGAGGGGGCAGATTTCACCCCTGGTTACAGAAGCAAATCACAAAGATGAGAGCAGTCACCCAACTCTTCTACTTGCTGCCTTGTAAGGCAGGAACCAAAGCGGTGTTTTCCAGACCAAACCCAACTGGTGAGTCCCCATTCAGACTTTGGAGCTTCCAGCTTCTACTGGAAGAAAAGGCAGTTATGTTTTCCAAGAGCTTCTCAGTGGTTCAGGTCATTTGAGGGATCCCACTGTGCAGTGGCTCATGTGTGCCTGCTTGGTGCAGGCAAAAAAGTCAAGGGAACATCTGATCCACAGCTGGTTTTCCTGCAATGGGTGGAGAGGGTGTGGAGCACAGGCTCTCCCACTGCTGCTACCCTTGCTTTTGAGGAAGCCAGCTGAATCACAGCTCTGAATTCATGTGGGTGCCTGTTGCCAGTCCTACCTTGCTCATCAAGGCATCTGCTCACTGTGTGGTGAGCTCTTGATTTTCCAATTTACAGAGACTGCATCTCTCAGACTAAGGCAATAGATGTGGAACCTACTTAAGATTGCTCCCTTCTCTATCTTTAGAGGGCTAGCTAGGTCTTTCTAGCCTTTTGAGTTCACCAGAAGGTCTTACCATAGTCAGGATTTCACCAGATCACCTAAAATAAGTAGGATTTTGCCTGATCAGTGTCCCTGTGGGAAGCCTGCAGGGCACACGCAAAGTGCTAAAACAAACAGCAGTGGCTTTCAACATCCCTGACATGGTGTGACATGAAGGGAGGCTTAGGTGCAGGATGCACAGTCTTGTAGCTAAATCCTGAAATGCAGACTGCATTTGACAATTTTTAGCCCTTGACAATTTTTAGCCATGATTTTATGACCATACCACAAAGCCTGTGAAACTGCCTTGTGCACCATACTGCCTATTGGGGCTGGTATTCGTTGTTCCTTGCCTGATTTCTGCAAGTGCTTCCTCACAGTCCACCCCAGTGGCAGCTGCACTGCAGCACAAAGGGACCCTGTTACTTTTGGGAGTCCCTTGAGAGGGGAGATGCCATAGCAGTGTGTTCACGGTGGCACAAGAGGCACTGTTGCTGGGGTCCAGCTGCTCTCCCTCTCTGCCATATGTCTGTTTCTGTATGCAGCCTGAGTGCAAATACATTTTATTAAATAAAAACGCCTTTAATTCAATGAAACTTTCAAAGCTGGTAGGACTCCAAAAGCAATGACAGCTCCAGGCACTGCTTTCCTTTTCTCTTTGACTTTTACCCTCTTAAGTCCAAACATCTCTCAGATGTTATCTCTTCTGCATGTTCACTTGGCAGGGCTCACAGGTTTAAGACATTTCTGTGCTCAGTTCAAGGAACACCATGGCCTCAGCACTGCTGCCAGCAGGATGCATGCGTGAGGCCATCCTGCTTTAGGAGAAGAGAGTTTAGCCACATGGATGTCAGCACCACACCATGCTGTTTGCTTGCCTCACCAGAGAACAGGCCTTGGTCTCTGAGACCAGGAGAAAGCGTGTTTTGTCCTGGCTTTTCTGGTCTCCTGATGTTCCCTGTCACTGCTTCAGAACACTGAAGCTGGGCTGGCTATGGTGGGAGATACTTCACCTCCACAACCACCACCCTAGGAAAAGGATGGATAGAGCAATTAATCAAGAAGATGAAAGCCCTCAGAGAGGAGATGTACAATATCTCCCTCAATAACATCTTAAAGGCATGGCACCAGCATGTAGAAGAGATTCACCTTCTCTGAGTATTGCTGCAGGAGCTATTTTCTACTCTGCATTGTTACGGTCACTTGCAGGAAGATCATGAGTCTTACTTGTGCATCTCTAGTGCTCCTTTGAACTTCTTTTCCACAGTGACCTCGCTACTTCCTGCTGAACCTGTCCTTTCCTTCATCCTATCAGTGTCACATGCTATGAGAGGGCACCTGTTACTTTGCTACAGCCTGCTAAGGAATTCCTCTTCCTGGAGGTCCTTATCCCCACAGTACCAGCACTGTGCTGAGCTAGCTGAAATGTAGGCAGCTGCACCCACCAGCTGCAAGGGACACATGTCCTGGTGATGGCCATATGGGCTGGGACCCCTGTCTGGGGACTTTGAGGGGTAACCAGACTCCAGCAGGGCATTTTCTCCATTCCCATGTCAGTCTATGGCCACCACACAAAACTCCTGGCTGTGCTCTTTCCCCAGACGCCCAGCATTACAGAGTGATGTGTTCTGGCACTGTGCATTAGGCAACCTTGACATACACTTAACCGTTGTTTTCAAACAAAGACAAAGGCAGTCATTAGTGCGCAGACATTATCTCATCCATCCTAGCAGAACCCACTCTGGCTTCCTCATGGCACCCTTTCCGTGATGACAAAAGGATGGGTCGTCTGTCTGATTCCTCTTCATTGCACTTAACTGCTGCTCCCTGCAGCCAGCACCACAAAAAACCTGTTTTCTTCTCACAATGCTTTCAGGTTTGGGATTAAAGCAGCGAGAAACCAGGGATATTTCCCTTCTCTGTAGTGAAGCTGTTGCCATTGCGAGCCTTCATTTGACTGGTTGAAACTTGAAAGTGGAGCTTGGGGATCTGCAATCAGAGCCAATTGCTTCTATCACTGGATGCTTTCAGCACTCACCGGGACACAGTCCCCAGCCATTCCTACTAGCATCATTTCTTGCAATGAAAGCACTTTGCTTTTGACAGTTGTCCACGCTATGCTTTTTGCAAGACTCTTGCTTAATGCGCTGCACAGATCATACGATATTGTCACAAATCCCTGGCATCTTTAGTGCTTGTTTCTGGGGATATTCCAATTTCTTGAGCAGGTTTGGGGTCAAATAATCCTCACTCTATAATCACTGGTCAGGGGTTGTTTTATTTCCCCGAACAGAGAGTACCCAGTTCCTTCATGCATCATTTATATTCCTTGCACCCTGGCAAAGCTCTGGCCATTTCTCTATTCCAGCCACGTTTTCAGAAATGTTCATTTTCTTTCAGATTCTCTTTATAAAAACAGAACTGCTCTATCATCTCCAATGACTCTGAGGATAGGTGATTTTATACATTTTCCACAATCTCAGCAAATGCTTTGTCTGCAGATTTAATAGACACTGTTAAACTATGCAGTAGATTATAAATTTTAGCCACTATTATGGTTAGTAAACTGCCAGAATTTTTTTTAGATGTTATGCATTGTTTACTCTCATAGCATAGGGTGAGCACTTTTCTCCCAAGCCACTGGAAAAACTTGTTTTGCCCAGAGCTGAATATGTTTAATCCTTTCTCCTTTGCCCTCTGCATAGGTGGATTCCTCACATTGCTGTACCTGCCTTGTGTAGCTTCCTGTGCCACACGAGTGGGTTTTGTGGCTCTCCTCACTCACAAGTAGCCCAGAAACAGGATTGAGCTGAACTGCAAAAATGGATGGGGAGAAAATGGCTGTAAGTTCTGAGGGTTGGTTTGTATCAACAGCTTTGCAAAGAGATGATTTGTGCACCCATATGGGTGGAAGAACTGTGCCCTCATATCTTATACTGCTACCCAGGCCTCTCTCTACTCTGTCTTGCAAAGTTACAGCAGAGTCTCTGCCAGTTCCTGCAGTGGGTTTGCATGGCATGGGCCATATTGTGGCTTAACCCCAGCCAGCAGCCAAGCCTCACACAGCCCCTCAGTCACTCCCCCACCAGCGGGATCAGGGTGAGAATTGGAAGGGTAAAAGTTGGAGAACTCATGGATTGAGATAAAGACAGTTTAATAGGGAAAGCAAAAGACAAACACACAGGCAAAGCAAAACAAGGAATTAATTCACCACTTCCCATGGGCTGGCAGGTGTTCAGCCATCTCCAGGAGAGCAGGGCCCCATCACATGTGCCAGTGACTTGGGAAGACAAATGCCTTCACTGCAAACATCCCTCCCTTCCTCCTCCTTCCCTCTACTTTATATACTGAGGAGGATGTCATATGATCTGGAATATCCCTTTGGTCAGTTCCCATGCACACCCAAATTTCTTGTCAGCCATGGCAGTATGGAAAGCAGAAAAGGCCTCAACTCTATGTAAACCCTGCTCAACAATAACAAAAACATCTCTGTTATCAGCCCTGTGTTCAGCACAAATCCAAAACACAGCCCCATACCAGCCACTGGGAAGAAAATGAACTCTACTCTAGCTGAAACCTGCACTGGCCAGCACCCTCATCTTGGCTGGGACTCCAGCTACTGTGACTCAAACACTGCCAATCTGCAGGCAGGTTGCTAACAGGCTGCTGACACTTCTGTGTTGGAAAAATGACAGCCTGATGGGCTCTGTGCAGGTTTCTGCATTAGCTGGACTATGTTTGAATTAGATGGTGGCTGCAAACTGAGCAGGTGAGGCATTACATGTACTTTCTTCCTCCTTCCCCAAGCGTAGGTTTCCTTCTGAAGACTGGGTGCTGGCTGGCTCATGTAGGTGGCTGTTCTGTGAGCCTGGACTTCTCTAGGCAGGAGACAGCTTCCCACCTCTTTAGATTTTATAGGTTGGCTGATGAAGATCTGAGGATGCTCAGCCAATTAGCACAGCTCCAGGAGAGCTTCCAAATCCTCTCACTGCCTCCTAACTCTCTGCCTTCTGATCCCATTATTTTCCCATGACACTTCCTCTGACAGCTGGATTTTTCTCCTGGTCAGCTCTTCTCCTCTTTCTACTCTCTGGAGCTTACAGTCAGTTCAGTGGATGGAGGCGTTGGGGCAGGAGCAGGAGCTGGATGGACAGAGCAAACTGTGGATGTGAGATGCACAGTCCTCAGTGTCTTATGCAGATGGTGGGGCCTAGGAATTATGGTACTGTTCAGTATCGAGAAGCTGGACACAAAATCCCTTCACTCCTGTATCATAAGGTGGAAGCATTGGGATGACGAAGTGGTCTCTCAGGCAGAAGCAACTGAAGCAGGAGGAGAAGGGCTTTTCCAAGAACTCTCAGCCTTTGGCCTTCAGACAGAGGTGATGAGGGAAGTCACACTGTCCATCCCAGTCCCAGTGTCCCTCCAGAGGGCTCTCTGCTCTGGGCTGATGTTGTCTCTGCTGAACCATTCAGGCCCCTGGGAGAGATGGGTTAAAGCAGAGCAGACCTGAGCTGTGGGAAGCCTGCAGCTGAGCAGAGAGGCAGCTATTGAGTCTGTTGAATGTTTTATAGTGCATTCAAGTACTGAGACCACTATCAATGCTGGACATTATCCATTTAGAGCCTTGTCTTTAAAATAAGTGATAACCCTTTCAGGATGAGCTGCTGCCAGGTGAAGAAGAGAGGTTGTATGTCTGATATGGGAAGAGAAACTGTACCAAGAAGGCTGAGCACTCTCACTTGAAGGGTAGGAGAGATGGAAAATGACCCCAGGCATCCCTCCGGATCATGGCATCATCCAAAGCAAATTTCCCAGCAAACAATGTTTTTGCATTAAATTGGAGAATTTTGAACTCAACACTCCCCAGAAGAGAGGGTTTGCTGTTTTTTTTTTTTTAACTACAGAGGTCAGTAAAACCTGATTTAGTACAAATGGTTTGGGAAGGAAAGGGGAAATAAAAAGGACTGTGTCGGTTTGAGGATTTGATGCCATAGGGACTGGCATGCAGGAGAAGACAGAATGGGCCTGAGGAAGCTGAGGAAGGAACTGTGCTGTTGGGGAATTAATTCTGGGATGAAGATGTTGTGGGTAAAAAGAAACTGTAGGTGTTTAAAGACACCTGTGGGGCACAGGTAATGTGCTATAGGAAGATTTGCAGAGATCTGCAGTGAGCAGTGGGACTCGTGGACAGTCCCACAGTACAGAGCAGGTGACCAGCATCCACACAAGAGTAAAGCTCACTGTGTGCCCAGCCTTGCTCAGATACACAAAGAAATGATTGCTGCATAGGAAAACACATGAGCCACGAATCCAAGCAGTAAACAAAAGGGGTGAGGGAAGGGAGAACAGGGGGCCATTGTGAGCATGGGAGATGCCGCACCAGACAAGATGAATGTCCCTTTAGGCCCTTATCTCAAGCCTGACAGTGGCTGATATCAGATGCTCCAGCGAAAGCTGCAAAAACAATCTTCACAACTCATCTGGGCATCTGTGTGATAGCATCCCCACAGGGGTTCTTCCTGCCAGACCCCATTTGCTGATCAGCCTGCACATGGAAAACAGAAGACTGAGAGCTCTTGTCAGTTTTGCTCTGGCTGATGTTGCAGCCAGAAGGACTTTCACTAACATAGCCTGCTAGCCCAGCTGGTTTCCTTCCCCACTTGCTCTATTCTCTGTGTGATATGGGGTCCTCAGCCCTTATGGCAAGAACAGACCCATTAACTACGTCCCCAATCCCTGTGTTCCTGGAGACAAGCACACCCCAAGGTAGGGGCTGGACTATATCCTTTCTAGCTCCATCTAACTGCTGTGTGTTGAGGGCTCAATCATTCTTCATTCCACTGTTTTAAACACCTTATAGCAGCATGCCACTGCTCTTTCCCTTTGTGGGGAGTTTGAAGGATGGGTTAGCAGGAGTGTGAAGAACAAACCAGGCGATCCACATACCACTGCCATGGAAGTAATGGAAAGTCCAACAGCACTACATGGCCCCAGTGGAGGGTGTATACCAGCATTTCCAGGTGCTTGAGGCATTAAGCCTGCTGCTTTCATTCTGCACATGGCAGGACTGATGAATAGGGGAAATAAATTTGAGGAAGGATCCCAGGAACAGATGACAAGGGATTTACTGACAATTGCTGATCTGGGATTTATTGGCAATTGCTGAACAAGTTGATGGAGTGCAGCATTATCGCGAGAGATCTTTGACAGGCCCTAAGATGACAGTCTGTAAGATACTAGAGTGTAACCTACAGACCTATTGTACATAGACCTCCTAATGGAAAACCTACACTATCTGCTCATACTCAAAGCACAAGTAGACCAAACAACAAGACAAAAACAAAAAGGAATAAAAGTTGGTGGCTTTTTTTTGCTGTAAATGAGAGTTTCTCCTCGCTCTCTGCCCATGATGCTCTTTTGGGTGTTCACCTGAAAAAACACAGGTGGTGAAACTCTGATCTGATAGGTTTTCTGGGTGAAGTCCTCCCTATGGATGTGATTAGATGTGAACCTGGGACTGCCTTCAGAAAGACCTTCCCCCTCCTCAGCACTGCCTGGAAAGTGGCAGCATAAACCACAGGGGACCTCCTGACTCTCAGCTAGTTCAGCTCCTCTGATAGATTGCTGATAACACTGGGAAGTGTGAGGCTTGTTTTCAGCCCTCCTGTCCCCTTGCATGCACACATGTACATACATGTGCACAAGTGCCAGTGGTTTCCAGGTACTTGAATCTGTGATTTCCCCCAGCTGCAGAATTACATGCCCAGCCAGCAGAAGTGGTTTTGTTCTATTCCCCCATGCCCTCCTTCAAAGAACTGATTTTGAGGAAGACACTGCACCAATTCGTTGCTACTCATTGATGTCCCTACTGTAACATCCTTCACCATGGAGCACAGTCCCACTGGCCTGTTAAATGTGTTTGGGTTCACAGCACTCCAGCCCCTGGCAGGGGCTACATCTCACTGTCCTTGCTGTGCCCACTTCTGGTGGAGCCCCAGAGAGGTGACTGCTTGGCTGCTCACTGCTGCCAGCTTTCTGGATGCCTGCCCACATCTTTGATCTTCCCCCCATGCCCTGCTGCAGCCCCAGAGGAGGCAGCTTTCACTCCCTGACCGACTGCATCATGGGGTCCACGGCTGCACTGGCTGTACATTGTCACTGCATGGCATGTGAGACCAGCTGAGGAAAGCAGGTCTTTCATAGGAGTTTTAGCACATGGGACTTGGCTGGGTACTCTAGCTGCATTAAAATCCATGGGAAGATAAATCAATAGCTCTCCAGGGATGAGCTCTCGATGTACTAGCCCCCTCCCTCTTCTTTCTCCTGGCCTTTGGAGTGAACTCTCAGGCTCACAGGGAGGTAAGTAAGGACACTTGAAAGCTATGATTCACACTTTTAGGCTTATGCTGCCTGATTCTTTAAGGCTCAGAATTATTTGCTGCTGGGACACCACACTTGTGCTTCTGTAGCTGCTTTAGTACAACAGCGTTGGCGTAAGAGACAGCACACAAAGCACTGCCTCGGCAAGACCCTGCTCTCCACGAGTTAACACTGGCCTTTCCTGGGAGCAGTGGCAGCTCTGCACACTGCTCTTTTATGTTCAAGGTGATGGCAAGAGGTAATATTTCTTGAACTGCTAGTAGATCCTGGTTTGGTGAGCTTTGTGGTTTCTGGTACTTGGTTTGGACTGTGGCTTGTAAAGCCTAACAAAGAGCAGTGAGCAAAGCCTACTCAGAGACCACATGAATGCTTGCTGTTTCTTTCTCTTTAAATTAACTGCTTCACAGTGTCAACATGGAGTTTTCCAGTCCACAAAGATTTGGGGGGTTTGTGTCTACTTTATTGCCACTTTAACGTAATTTTTTCTTTAATACTTATTGTTGATTGGTTGGTTGGTTTGGGGTTTGTGGTTCTCTTGTTTGTTTGTTTGTTTGCGTTTGTTTTTGTGTTGGTTTGGTTTTGTTTTAGAGGTAGCAGTGGTTATTTCTAAGCTGATTCCCAAACAAAAAAAGCCTTTAACCAGGCTGGGAAAACCCACAAATGATGCAAAGGCAGCTATGTTCTGACAGAGATTACTGAAGCACACTGGACTTTACCAGCCCCCCTAACAAGAGCAATGTCTGCCATTAATACAGAGCACAAATTCATGAAGTATTCCTTACGTGGTTAAAAGAGTACCCCCAACATATCCTCTCCTTCATATAGATTATAACTGCCCCTCTCCCCTTCCTTCCCCCTCCATCCCCCC